>PVJN01011692.1:0-53342 GCA_004026805.1 Lasiurus borealis
ACTGTGTAACTCAGTAACTGACTTGTTCTGATGTTGTAACTCAATAGAAGTGATTTGGAAGGAAGCATGGTGTATGAGATGGTGTCTGTTCTTTCGTGCCAGCAATGTATGATGTTTGTAAGACCATGTTTGTAAGAGATTAATAAATTGCTGCTTTTGCCCAACCCATTTTCACTCAAATTTTCTGCTGATGAACTCTATAAGGCTTCTCTTATTTCTTTCTAAGTTCTCAAATTTCCCTAATAGATCTCCTAGCGTAGATTAGGGAACATTAGTGACTCAGCACCAAGAACTTTCATGTATCTAATTTGTTTTATTTTCCTTAATCCTCATAACAATCATCTGGGGCAATTACCATTATTGCTGTTATACAGAAGCAAAAGCTGAGACTCAAAGAGCTTATGCACATATATTCACAGTTTCCTGTTTATTAGATGATGCCCCTGAGTATTAGATGATGTCCCTGATTATTAGATGTCCATGTTGGACATCTTTCCCCACCAGCACATAGGAAGAGATAGTCCTCATCCTTTTTACAGCTGAATAGTATTCCATCACAGCATCATTTGTGGATATATTTGTCTTTATTCTTTTATCATAAGACCTCAATAAAAAAAAGAAATCAGTGTTTTATTGATTTTTACATTTCCCTAATAGCTAGGTTGCATAGAGTAAATTTAGTTAATACTTAAGTCTGAGTCATTATAAGTGTCAGAAGCAAATGTAAATAGTATGAAAACCACTATTATTCAGGAATAGTAGTACAAAAACATCATTCCAAAGATATATAGGATTTTTTGGTCATTCTGATATAGTTCATCATATATGAGAAGCCATATCTCTTTTTTTTAATATATTTTATTGTTTTTTTACAAAGAGGAAGGGAGAGAGATAGAAAGTCAGAAACATCAATGAGAGAGTGACATCGGTCAGCTGCCTCCTGCACGCCCCTCTGTGGAGATGTGCCCGCAAGCAAGGTACATGCCCTTGACCAGAATCGAACCTGGGACCTTTCAGTCCGCAAGCCAACGCTCTATCCACTGAGCCAAACCGGTCTCGGCGAGAAGCCATATCTCAATAGTCATAGACATCCCAAATTTTGTCAAATTAATTGTGGGATGAAATAGGTTGTATGTATGTGTGTGTGTTGTTATGTTTTTATTTCAGAGAAGAAGGGAGAAGGAGAGAAGAACAGAAACATCAATGATGTGAAAGAATCATTGATTGGCTGCCTCCCGCCCACCCCACACCGGGGATCGAATCTAATTCGTTACCTTCAGGAAGTTTGGGAAAGGGATGTAAGCAGCTAAAAAACAAAATTTGGACTCTTTAATGTTCACTTTTATCCAATTTCTAAATATACAGGAGATCAACCAAGAGGGAACATAAATTTAAAGAAAACTGCATGCAGGACCTTCTTTCCTGACTATTAAGCATAAAACACATCAGAAAGATGCCTGACCTTTGTGTCATCTACGTGAAATTGACAACTCCCTCTCTGCAGTGAAGGTGAAAAGGCTAAGTCTGTTATCAGCATGCTAGAAGCAAAGTGGAAACACCGTGGAGTCCAATCCAGGGAACAGGAGGCTGCTTTCTTTTTTGGGGGGTGGAGGGTGGAGGAGTCGTTGTGATTTGAAATAACTTCCAAGAGATGGAAATGTTAGCCATACCATGAGGTATTCCATGTAGGCTTACAAGTCAACAGAGGGGGTTTAGGTCTGTGAGCTTACAGCTCTCCTCTCCTGGGAAAGATGGCTACGTCCCACTGCAGCATCCTACAACCCTGACATTCCTAAGAATAGCAACAGACACACGAGGCTGTCTTACAACATTTCAAGATGTAATCATTATATAAGGAACAGCCCTAGCCGGTGCCCAGTGGTAAGAGCTTTGGTGTGTGAACTGAAGGTTCACAGGTTCAATTCCCAGTCGAGGGTAGGCACCTCAGTTGAAGGCTAGAACCTTGTCCTGAGTTGGGGCATGCTGGGGAGACGTGTTTTTTTCATATCAATGCTTGATGTGTTTCTTTCATATCCATGTTTCTCTTCCCCTCCCACTCTCCCTTCCATGTTCTCTGAAAAATCAATGGAAAAAATATCCTCAGGTGAAGATTTTAAAAAAAGAATATCAGGGTCAGAATTATTAGGATTTGCAGGTAGTAAAGAGATCTAATAAACCTAGCATCTTCATTCAGTAGATACCAGGACTTTGTTGACCTGCCTGGTAAAATAACACTTTGACCAGTAGAACCTGCTGATATTATATACAGTAGTACCTCGAGATACGAGTTTAATTAATTCCGTAGCCTTGAGGCGTGGGAAACTATTAGAGGCTGGAGTCGCAGTAAACTGGTGGGTCCTGCGTAGCCGGCCAATCCATGAGATGACTCCTATCTCAAATGTTGCTCGTATTTCAAAGCAAAAATCGCTCGCTCGATGGCTCGTATCTCAAAAATCTCATACCAAGCTGGTGTTCTAATTTTCTAGTACTTCACATACAGACTACCCAAATAACGTATTCATTGCCTCTCCCTATTATCGCAGAAAAAAACTTGTCTTGGTGGGTGGTTTAGTTTGATGCAGAGTCAGAGGCTTAGAAATGGATGCATTATTGAGGCTGAAGTTAGAGTCCCTGGCCACAGACAGAGCAATAAGGGCATTTGTTTCTTTGTGAAGGTAAGGGAGAAAATAAGAGTTCCAGAAAATAAGGTAGGGGAAAAAAACAAAAACTGGAAAGGAAGAATCAGCTTTCACTCTCTAGTTATGTAAAACTCATTTTGCTAGACCTATGTTTTCTCATCTCTAAGAAGCTATTACTAATTCTTTGGCCCATTCAGTTAGAGGTGACAACTGATGTCACTCTCACAGACATAATCAGTAGTCTCTCTCAGATGCTTCTGGCCCCAGCATTCTGGGTTACTCTTCCATTCTCCATCCCCAACCCCATACAGTCTTCCATTTCTGAGCGTTCCCTTATGCACACAGATGTGCTGTTTTTAAATATATATAGTAATATATTTTATTGATTTTTTTACAGAGTGAAAGGGAGAGGGAGAGAGAGCTAGAAACAATGATGAGAAACATCGATCAGCTGCCTCCTGCACACCCCCCACTGGGTATGTGCCTGCAACCAAGGTACATAGCCCTTGAGCAGAATGGAACCTGAGACCCTTGAGTCCGCAGGCTGATGCTCTATCCACTGAGTCAAACCCGCTAGGGCCAGAGGTGCTATTTTTAACCTGGTCATTTTGCCCCACTCAGCAGTCAGCTCTCTCCCTGTGGGGATGTTCTGAAGCTTAAAGGGTTCTAATGATGCTTCACCGAGTCACGGTGAACCTCCTCTGGGCACTGCCCCAGCTCTGCGGGTGGTGCTCACATTGCCTTCCTGTCTGAAGCTGCTCCACCGGCCAGCCCACCAGCGGAAGCCGGAAGTCATTCTGCAACCCCCTCTTCTATGGAATTGAGGAGAATTCCCGACTCCTCACTCAGTGTCAAATTCTATGAGGCTGGAGATTACCACTCTCCTTTGTCAAATTAAGGTTGTCCTTTCCAGAGTCCTTGAGTTTTTGCTCTGCCAATGAACCCCTGGCCATAATTTGTATATGCCATTGCTCAGGCATAAGCCCAAAGGTGCTACAGTGGAAAAGAAGCTGAAAGAATTTTTCTTTGTGGTACTAACAGTCTTCCTGCCTCATCATCCTTATCTGAACCCTAACATTTGGCTAAAGTTTATTTGTCTATTTTTTCTCCTTTGGATGGATGGTCTCCCTTCTAGTTCTATGTTATCATGTGGAAAGAATACTGTTAAGATACCCCCACCATGTTTTCCAAACATCCCTGAATCATAGGGTGAGTGGACCCCAGCTTTGTGGTAGACACACTCCTGTTGCCATAATATTTTGGGATGGGTCATATGACCTCTATTGTCCCCCAGCCCCAAAACATTGGCCTCAGGTTACATATTTGTCAGAATTACCATGGTAACATCATGAGTCATCAACATTCCTATATCTGAGTCCTGCCCAGGTGGCTCAGTTGGTTGGAGCATGGTCCTGAGCACCAGAAAGTTGAGGGTTTGATTGCTGGTCGGAGTACATACATAGCTTGTAGTTTTCATCCCTGGTGGATACAATTGATTGATGTTTCTCTCTTTCCTCCTACATTTTCCTTTATCTAAAATTAAAAAAAAAAATAGTCCTAGCCTGTTTGGCTCAATGGAGGGAGCTTTGGCCTGCACACTGAAGGATCCTGGGTTTGATTCCAGTCAAGGGCAGGTACCTCGGTTGCAAGCAGGAGCCCTGGCCCTGGTTGGGGTATATGTGGGAGGCAACCAATCAATGTGTCTCTCTCATATCAATGTTTCTCGCTCTGTGTCTCTCCCACTCCCTTCTACACTATCTCTATAAAAAAGTAAAATCAATGGAAAGATATTCTTGGGTGAGTATTAACAACAACAACAGCAAAAATATATGTATATCTTTGGATGAGGATTACAAAAATCCTATCTCTGAGAAGCTTTGAGATTTTGAAATTACTCACTTTTCTTTATCTAAACAATCTGGACTTACAGAGATCTAGGGCTATTTCAAAAGCATAATTTGTGTAGTGGCAGGATACTTTGGAGTCAACTGATTTACTGAAAGAGCAATGGGAATTTATTTTAAATCAAGAAAAGTGCTAGGCACAGAATTGTAACTGATGGGATTAAAAAATCAATAAACATTGTTCTTGCCTTCAAGGCCTTCACACAGATGGAAGAAATAGACATATATACAAGAATTAAAGAAAAGAAAGAATGTGCTGTATGTTGTAATAGTGACATAAAGTAAGATGGGATTACATGGAATGGAGAAAATAATTATAACAAAAATGTCTGATATTGCAGAAGTAACTTTATGTAAAATTTAATTTGGTTATTAATTATGTTTTTATGTAAGAAAACATATGGATAAAACAAAACAAAAAAGCTCATGGCTTGTTAAAAATGATCAAGCAAGCCATTTTAATTTGGGATAATTTGTGGGGAAAAAAAAACTGAAATGTATGCATTGAACAGATTCTGGAAGGCTATTTATGATCACTAGGCATTTGAATATTCCTTTCTTTAAATTGGGTAAATTGAAAGTTGTTCATGATTGTTTTCCTCTTTGGGTTCTTAATTTTAAACAAATAATGAAAGAAACAGATACAGCTAATGTCTTTATTTTACTTATTTATTTTTTATTTTCTCCCTCCCAATAAAACTTCACCTCAAAATATTGCTGAAAAAATGATCTTTCTCTTTGAATATATATCTTTAATTCTAAGGAGGGAGAAAGAAAAGTTGAAACTGAAAATTGAATTTCATATCGTATATGTTTTCCAGGGTTGGTTATAAATTTGGAGTGGTGCAGTGACAGCATATCTTTTTTTAAAATATTTCTTTATTGTTGAAAATATTACATATATCCTCTTTTTTTCCCCATTGACCCTCTCCAATCCCTACCCCAACCCAGGCCTTCAGCACTCTATTGTCTGTGTCCATCGGTTATGTATATACTAGTATGCATATGAGGTATTTGGATGATTACCTCCCACCCACCCAGCCTCCCCTACCTTCCCTCTGAGATTCCACATTCTGTTCCATATTTCCATGTCTCTGGATCCACTCAGTTCATGTTTATTTTTTTACTTAAATTCCACATATGAGTGCGATCATGTGATACTTATCTTTCTCTGACTGATTTCACTTTGCATCATACTCTCCAGGTCCTTCCATGCATGACAGCATATCTTGATGATAACTGCTGTTAAATCACAGAATGCCCTTCCTTCCATCCTCTCCTAGCCAAAGTGGATGTCTGGGTTCTTTGTTTTCTGTCTGTTTGAAGTGTATTGTTTTGGGGGCTGTCACATATGCTAATCAAATGACCATGGACTTTATCATCTCCAAGAGCATCTCTTAGAAAAGGATATTTTTGTCTTGCAGTGTCTTATAAGATCTAGTGTGATGATAAAGGCATATAATTTCCAGATTATAATCATCCTGGTGATTGCTAATATCCTATCTAATAAAGAGGGAATATGCTAATTGACGCTTGTGCCATTGCAAAGATGTGGCACCCACAGCTAATAGAGAGGAAATATGCTAATTAATTGCCCTACCTTTAAAGATGGTGGCACACATAGCCACAAGATGGTAGTGCCCAGTCCCTTCAGCCCTCCAGCTGCCCAGGGCTGGCTGAGGCTTGCGCTGCCGGCAGTGGCAGCAGCAGAGGTGTGATGGGCATGTCTCCTTTCCCTGATCGCCGGGTCACCTCCTGCCCCTGAGGACTCCTTTACTGTAAGAGGGGGCAGGCCAGGCTGAGGGACCCCCCCTCCAGTGCATGAATTTTCATACACTGGGCCTCTAGTAATGAATAATAATATTAAGAATTAATTTGAGGAACTACCTTGCCTCATTTCAATTTGTTCAAACTCTGGAGTTTTGGTGCATTTTTTCATGGCCTCTATCACATGTACTGGCATTGAAATCTGAGAACTTGGCTTTCAGTAAAGAAATATTCTTCTCTCTACCTTATAAAAACATGAACAAATCCAGGTCTGGTTCTGGTATAATAAGCATAGGCATCATTGTGATAATTGAGTAATCTAACCTGTTCAATTGTTTTGACTGATTTGTGCTACCTTCCTTTAGTCAATAAACATTAAGTTAAAAAACCAGACCATGGTGCTCAGAGCACCTCCTATGAATGTGGAGGTCACAGTTCGATTCCTGGTCAGGGTACATGCCACCCGAGGGTTAAGTCAACGAGGAACCTAGAGGGGGAGTGGGGATGAAAGGGACAAGAGACACAAGGAATGGAGACAAGACAAAGTTCTGATCAAGTCTCATTTATTCAACAGTAGATGGGGGTATTTATGGGGAGAAGGAGGAATGAAGAAGTTATCGAAAATTCCTAGCCCTAAGGCGAAACGCTGGCTTTGGGGAGATAGGGAAAGAGATAGGGTTTGGGCTAATAGAAACCTAGCCCGAGGTTAGTGCTAATGTGGCTGGAGCTTACTACAAAATGGCTATCAAGCACAACAAGTTTCCCACACATGCCCAGGTTTCAGACATGATCCCCAGTGTGGAGCAAGCAGGAGGCAGCCAGCCAATGATTTTTTCTCTCATTATTGATGTTTCTATTTCTCTCTCCCTCTTCCTTCCTCTCTGAAATCAATGAAAATATATTTTAAACAAACCTGTTTTCAGAAGTCCTCTGCGAGACCAATGTAGTTTCTGCCAGTGATGTCGCTGATGCCAGCACTCCTTTGGAATGAGAAGAGATTTATACAGAGCACTGCCTCTTCCGTAACCTATATCCACAGTCACAAGACTCGGTTACCCAGGCACATGTTACAAGGTAGCTCATATTAGCAGGATTCTTCCCCCATCCCCAGCTCCTTCTCCTTTACCAACATGCAAGGATTCTACTTCCTCTACACACCTGATGAAGGGTGAGAGCATAGGACTCATTTGGGCCATTTAGATGTGTTCTAAAATTATGCTGTCATGTCATGTGGAATTTTGAAGAGCCAGGAATGTTTTGTTTTATTCTCCTCCTCCTTTGCCCTGGTTGTTATTTGGTGATATTTCAGATTAACTTATTGCCCTCTTATCCTGGCCCCCATGCTGTGGAGTTGAGTTCACATCTAATCCAGGGTTATTAAAGCCATTGAGCACACAGCATTATTCATTACTGCAATTCTTCTCCGGGTCTCATAAAGATGCTCATCTAAGAGGTTGCATGACTTTCCCAAGGTCAAACTAGTTCAAAACAGAGTACTTTGATATCTTACTATCAGGTCTGTGATTTTCCCACTCTGCTCTTCTCTCACACTTAAATTCTAATGTTTTCTTAACATGCTCCTCTGAAACCATTAGATCTTCAGTCTTTATCAAGGTTGTCACTATTGTTTCTCTTTGCAGAATTGCCTTTCTTTGACTGTACTATGTTTGTTATCTTCAAGCCTAGTGTTAGTATATGATGGATTTTTTTTAACAGAGTTTCATTCTAGCATAAGTGGAAGACCCAAATACCATTATAAAACTATGATTTTAGGACAATTTCCTTGTGCAAAATAGTGATGAAAGAAAAATCTGGGAATACTGGAATCATGAGTTGAAAATACAGCTGGCAATAGAGCTCAGGTAGTCTCCTGCCAACTATAGTATTTTTAGATCAGATGGCGTGTTATTCAAATTGTGCATACTTCATTGAAATTTATTTCAAAGAGTTAAAAATTACGCATAATTCTCTAAGAGTACTAAAGAATCTAGAAAAACGAAGTAGTCAATCACTTTATTGTAGTGGGGTAAGAAATGTATGCTATATTTCTGCAAGTGTTCGTTAAAGATACTGTTTCTAGGTATTTTAGACCAATTTTTTTCTCATTTATTTTGTTAATCCTCACCCAAGGATATTGCTTTTTAGAAAGAGTGGAAGAGTGGAGAGAGAGGTATAGAGGGAGAGTGAAGGAGGAGGGGGAGAAAGAGAGAGAAAGAGAGAAGAAAGACACATCAATTGGTTGCCTCCCACATGTTCCCTAACCTCACTGGACTGGGGCAGGAACCTGCAACCCCTGTACCTGCCCTTCACCAGGCTTGACCAGGAATGGAAGCCTATATCCTTCAGTGGGCAAGCTGATGCTCTAACCATTGCACTAGGGTTTAGAGCAAATTTTTAATATTATTAATACTCACTGTTACACTTTGTCATCAACATCACAGTTTTTCAAAGCTTTTTTTAATCTATTATTATATTTTGGTGAGAGTTAATCTTGTTATGATGGCAACCCAATTATTACATGTAAGCATCCTTCCTGTTACAAAGTTTTTCTTGTCCTTTACTTCTGATAATGACCCTTAGTCATTTAGTTATGATTCTTACTGCCCAAGAGGTAACTGGGCATAGCTGGAACATGCACAGACTTTACCAACAATCAGATCATGGTTTGAACCCATCTGTCTCAACTCCTGACTCTGTGACTTTGAACAAGTTTTCCTTGAGTCTTGATTTACTCACCTGGAAAGTGGTGCAAAGAATACCTACCTTGCCAGCCTTTCTGAGAAAAAGTATGTGAAGTGCTTGACAACTCATAGATGCTCAATAATGCGAAGCAACAAATTTCAGCTTAAGACGTGAATCTGCCCTTAGCTATCTTGTAAACATCAGGCCTAGCTGGACAATGGGGCTCCCTCTGGAAAACGTTCACACTTGTCACCTCCCCTTTCATTTTTCTCAGAGATGCATAACACCATGGTCCAGAGGAGAAAAATATCTGGCTGGAGTCATGTTTCCTTTCCATAGTTATGCTTTTATATGTGTTTACATGTTTGTTTCAGAATACTATAACAAATATCCCTGGCTTATCTCTTATTCCTACAGTTCAATTTTTTTGTGGTTATATTCTGAACACAAACTCATTCCAAAGCTCATAGAACGATGTCTTTATCATGTATGCAGTATGTTTGATTCCTCTTGACTCAACATCAGCACCCTATTCACACCCTATATCTTAAGGTTTCTTCTGCTTTGCTCTGTTTCAGATACCAACATGGGATCTCCTAAGTCATCTTTATTTTTTCCAGTTTGATTAGAAACTGGTTTTTTATCTACTAAAGTCATGTTAGTTTCACACATTCTTATTTCTACTAATTCTTCCCAGAAACCTTTGCATGCTATATCTAAGACATAGAGCCATGTCTAATCCATTATGTTTTTTTCTGCTGACTATCAATAGCTTGGTGCTGATGCTGTGATCCAAATACAAAATGTGGATCATAAACAAGAAACTTTGGATTATAAGCACAAAGCACGTAAACAAGACATAGGCAAAGTGATTTAAATCATGAACTAATTTCCTTGCACTCATTTTAGAGACCAATGCTATAACCCTTTCCACTTTTCAAGTGTTTAGATTATTCAACATAATTTTGGTTCTTTTTCCATCTGGGAACAGATCTAAATGAGATGTAGGGTATTGCAAGCCGAGCACTTATGCCAACATTTCAATCTGAGAAGCCCAGGGAATATTCGCAGGGAGCCTTAGCTGTGTCTCACTCAGCAACCTCAGGACTGCAGATCATTTGAATAAGCAATTTTTCCAAGGTGGAGATCCTGACACTGGAGGGCTCATCAATATCCATAATGTCAAAAAAGGCTCCAACTGTGGTATGCCTAGCATACAGACAATGGGCCTAGTTTCTATTCTCACCTCAGTGAAAATTCTCTGGCTTTGTGTTACATTTTTGTTCATTGATTGCTTCTCTTTTAGTCAAATCCAGCCACTGAATGGATGTGATTTAAATCTAGTAGGTACATTTCCATGTAAGCAGATATTATGTTTAGTACGACATCAAACATTTTGTAGGTAAATGTAAAACTGAAAAAGTCTAATTCATGGATGTTTGAGAAATAGCTGGATGACTACTGCATGCACTATTTATCTCCTATAACCCAGAGTCATGGGAGCTCCATGTAGACTGTGGAGCTCCAGTGCTCATGAGGATCCCACTGGCTGTGCCTGTGTGTGTGGGTGTATGGTGGATCCATTAGTAAATATTTTTAAAAGTCTTGGGTGTGCTATACTGGATTATAAGAGAATAGAATAGAAAGGTGAGGGCCATTGCATTGAACATGTATTCTCTATTTGACATGACCTGATGAGCGTGTTTCATAGTAGTTATTAGAATGAACCCAAGTCTTTAAATGAGAAGATTTTGTTTTTGAAGTTTGGAATTGTGGGACTTTTGACTAGGCACTTAACTTCTCTGAGTTTCAGTTTTCTTATTTGTAAAATAGGATAATGATATTTTAATTTTCCAACATATAGAGAAAGCCATGGAATAATACGTTAAACTGGGTTTTAAAGTCATTGTTGGGATTCAAGAAAATACTTCTTTAAAATTAGAAATATCCTTGTAATTTTCTTTTGCAGATAAATGGATCCAACAGACCAATGTCATTTGCTCATGCATTATATATTTGATTTGATTGGTTTCCATTCCCATCCATTTGCTGAGAAATAACTAAATGTTTAGTCCTAGTCTACTTGTAATAAATAGGTTCAACCTGAACCAGAGAGGAGGCTAAGATATACAGAATTAGCTAGAGTGTAGCATACAAGTTTAAAAGACTAGAGGAATGCAATAAATAAATAAATATATGTACATTGAACAGTGAGCCATTATTTCCATCTGCTATTGTTGAAATAACAGAGCAGATGACACTAAAATCACTCTTGGGGGGGAATTTTGAAGACTGGGATATAGGAGAGGCACTCTAAGTAAAGGCATCAAACCAAGTGTTCTCATATAAATAAAACCAGATTGAGCTGAAGGTCAGGACACAACTAGGGAGAAGTGAGATATATTCTGGGAAAGACACATCAGAGCTAGATCACTGATAGGTCTTGAATGAAAAGACAAGAACTGTGGCCATCATTTTGAAGACAATGGAAATATTTAAGAGCTTGAGTAGGGAGCTGACAGAATCTAGGTGGTGCTAAAATAAATAAATTATCAGTAGTCTATAGGAGAGACATATGGGTAATGGGGGAGTTTTTTTCTCTTCTTACTGTTATAGTCAGTAGACAAAATCATGCAATATTGTCCAATATGAGAGCTTGGCTTTGTGTCTGCAATAACATATTCCTTTTCATTATTATTATTGCCTATTGACAACTATCTCTTCTGATAGAGACTTTTTATTGTTTTGTTTGTATCCTGCCTAGTAGTCTCTACTATTATTTTTCCTTTCTAAAATTAACTCATAACTTTAATGTCAGATCTAGATTCAATATTCCTATGCAGCTTCCACTGGCTTTCCCTGGTCTTATTCTTCCACTTCTTTGAATCCATTCTAAAATTATAATCTAAAGCACACAAATAATATAGTTATGTTCATATGTTGATTGGTTTATTTATTTTGCATTCATCTTGAATCTCTTGTTACTATTTCACTCTTTTGTATGTGTTGTTCCATAACTTATCTTATTTTTGTGTTGAGCATGTAGTAGATATTTAAGAAATACGTGCTGAGGAATTAATTTATCAAATTATGGTAATCCTTTTATTGTAATACTAGAGGCCCAATGCATGAAATTGGTGCGAGAGTAGGCCTTCCTTCCCTTGGCTGCTGGCACTGGCTTTCCCCTGGCACCGAGGGCCTGGACTTCCCTCGAAGCCCCAGCTTCGTCCAGAAGGACATCAGTTCTAATTATTATATTATACTTTTATTATTATAGATCACCTATTCTCATTCTCTAGAATTTAGAAATCAGTCAGTCCAAAAGGTGGAATGGAATTTTTAAGCTTGGTAGACATGGTGAGATGTTTAAGTCTCCAATTTTACAGCAGAAACAAAGAAACAAAAGAGGGTCCAGAAAATAGGTGCAGACCAGGGAAAATACTTTAGTGTGATTCCCTGCTAATTGATGACAATGTTATTACTTGAATTTGGATTTTCAGATGCAGGAGAAAACTGGATCTGTGGATATGTGCTTAATCATCAGAGTCTTACATTTCAGATATACAAGCATATTGATATATTTTTTCTCATGGGCAGAGAAGAGTAAAATGTTATTACTTTTCAAATTGTAGAGGAAGATCATATGGAAGGTGAAATTAATCAGACTCTAACCTTATTCCCATAATACAAATACCTAAACAGAAACTCATCTGAGTTTATGATTGTTTCTGTCTATGCCATAGCTTAGAGAATTAAACTAATGTTAAAGGACATTTTACATTTTATGAAGTATAGGGGGAAAAATTGGAATACTTTACACTAGTCAATTAAATCTAAATTATCTAGATAGTTAATATAAAAACACATACTATAAGAAGTATTAATGGAGAAACTGAAATTTGGGTAAATCAAGTGACTCATCTATAGTCACTTTTTAAAATATTACAAAAAGTAAAAATATCAAATGTGTTTATTTCACAAGATAGCTTTTATCTACTATTTTTGTGCCTATTTTATAATACATCATAACTCCAATATTTAATACATTTTTAAGTATTCTGACTCTGTAAGTTATTCTAGAAGAAAAATTTATATATAGATTAAATTTAATTTTTTCACAATATTCTCTATAAAAGGAAGAAAACACACACATGATTTCTACACAGTATTTGAGATGATGACTTTAAATTAAACCCTTACATTGATGTGTTTGGGTGTATGTGTATAAAATAACTGTGCACTAATAGGATTTCTACAGTAAATATGGCAGAAGCTTGTCGAAGTTCTTCTAATTTAGTTTAAGGCTGATATTTATTGAGAATTTATAAGTTTTCTGAAGAAATGAAGCAAATTGAATATCTGAATTTAGTGATAACACTCATGCTCCAGACTATTCATGACACAAAATTTGATCAGGTCAACATGGGCTATTGAGATCAGAAGAAGAAGTGGGTATATTTTCCCAAGGAAGTGATTGAAACTTGAAAAGACAGATGAGTAGAAGTAATCGAGTTGAAATCTTCAAAAAGCATTTGATGCAATATCATATAAAAGAGTAATAGCTAAGTCTGACAGGTATACAGATTTGATGAAATAGTGAATTGAGTAAAAACCTACCTGAGGTATGGAGGTCAGACTACAATGCTAAATAGCCCTCCTAATGGGAATAGCAGAAGTTCCATTGCTAAGGTCATTCGCAGATGAGCTGGTTAAAGTGCCAGAACATATTTTCTGATAACAGCCCTGGAATAGATAGAGTAGGTATCCTAGCAGGTTTTTCTTTACTCTACTTAAGACTCCAGCTGGCTAAGAATTGAATATGAAGTATACAAGTAGAATATTAATGAGAAAAATTTCTGAGGACAAGCCTGTTCATTTGAGAGAGACACTGTGAAAGTAAAAAAAATAATGCTGAATCCTGTCGTGTGAGAAAAGTAATGACACCATATTACTTGCCTCACCTTAAGGAGAACAGGGCAATTCAGTAAATGTTATTTCAGGGAATAAACCAGTAAGTAAGTAGGAAAATGAATAAATAAGAACTGTCTTCTTCCAATTTTGTCTCAATTAAATCCTAATAAATAAAAAAGCTAGGGGTCGTAATGACCAAAACGACCAGATGGACTTCCGAACAGCAGGATAGGGAGCTGAGGGAGCAGGATGAATGGTCACCATGAGGGGACCTTCACCTGGATCAGGGGTGTGGCCATCCTTCAAACACCAGTGACCACTAGCCCAGGGAGGCCTCCTAGCCAACGATGCCTGAGTCTGTTCTGGACCTGGGGCCATGCTCTCCCCATGAGCAACTTGGAAACCTCCAGTGTCTAACTGCCAGTCTCTGGAAGGTGGAAATACACCCACCATCCACTAAAAAAATAGGACCATTGAGCCACAGTCTTACTGCAGGCACAGGCCTGGGGCTGACAGAGTAGAGGCCAGGCCAAAACAAAACAGCAGAAACACCTTGCCCACCTCAGTGTGTGCAGCTGCGGTCCACGCAGGCCTGGGAAGTGTAGAAAGCACTGCCTTCTCCTGGGTCCTGTGCTGGCACTGCCTCCTCACTCACCCTCAAGCCCCCCTGAATCCTGACAGCGAAGGGTGTAGGACATCCTGCAGGAGTTGTGGTGTTCTGGATGCTTCTGCCCAAAGATACCCTTTAGGATGAATTCAGAGTCACATCTCACTTCCCATGAGACTGGAAGAACTGTGTAAAAGGAATGTGACAAAAGCTTTTCACATCTCTGTTTATTCTTTTGAAACCATAAAAGGACCTTAGAAAAAAGCAGTTGGGCCACCTAAAAGAGAATGAACTTTCTGGCCAGAGCATGGAGGATTCTTTTGCCCAACAGGTTAAAGGAAGCAGAGAGCTGGCATGGTGGAAATGGCCCTGAGTAGACCGCAGGAATGGGGTTGCAGAAATTCCACAGCCTCTAGCCATCTTCTCATTGGCAAACCACACCATCCAGATCCACCAGGACTAGAGGCAACTGGGAGTCGCAGCTGTGGTTTGGGACATAATAGGCAAATCCTGGGGAGGGGGGGGGACTCTGAAAACATCTGCAATTGGTTATAAGACTGGTCTTTATTTAAACATAAATAAAAGAACAGCTTTGTTGAGATATAATTCATATACTGTAGATGTCACCTAAAGTGAACAACGAACTGGTTTTTTAAAGTAAATTCAGAGTGGTAGAACCATCACCATGCTCAATTTTTAAATATTTTTTAAACCAACACCCTCCAAAAAAAACTTGTACCCACTAGAATCACTTTTCTGATCATCTTCCCCAAATAGATTGCATTTTAAGGGTGGGTAAAGGAAAGTTGAGGGAAGTTAAAATACTGCACAAAGGATATTGTAAAATGACAACACCCAAAGTGAAGATGTGTCTTCTTTATTTTTAAATATATATTTTTTATTTATTTCAGAAAGAAAGGGAGAGGGAGAGAGAGATAGAAACATCATGATAAGAATCACTGATCAGTTGCCTCCTACAGGCCCCTGATTGGGAATTGAGGCTGCAACCCAGCCATGTGCCCCTGACCAGAATCAAACCTAGGACCCTTCAGTCCACAGGCTGATGCTCTCTCCACTACACCAAACCTGCCAGGTCCATTTGTTTTCTTTAAGTTCTGCATGGCTGTAATGGTCCCCAAATCTACACTAAGAAAAGGGTAATATGCTAATTAGACCGGATGTCTTCCAGATGTCCTTCCGGACAAAGCTGCAGTGGCTGCAAGGGTCTCTTTAAAATGGCTCCTTTTAAAAATACTCTCAGCCCTGCCTGGTGCCTCAGTTGGTTGGAGTGTCAGCTGTTCACCAAAAAGGTTTTGGGTTTGATCCCCGGTCAGAGCACAGAAAGGAGGCAACCGATGGATGTTTCTCTCTTTCCCTTTCCCTATTTCTCTAAATTCAATGAACACACCCTTGGGCTAGGATAAAATAAAATAATAAAATAAAATAAAATAAAATAAAATAAAATAAAATAAATAAAATAAAATAAAATTAAATTAAATTAAATTAAAATAAAATAAAAACATCCTCATTATTTTTTAATACTTCCTTGATTTTTAGGGTCATTTTTTACTTTTCCTGCCTTGGACTTAGAGTCAGCCCTTTCTCCAATGAATTTACCCACAGTTTGTTTGTTTGTTTATTTATTTCAATATATTTTTATTGATTGCAGAGATGAAGGGAGAAGGAGAGAGATATAGAAACATCAATGATGAGAGAGAATCATGTATGTAGAGTTTGTGTTCTATATTTGCTCAACAAAGAATCAAAGAATAGTTTTGAAGACAACCCTTAAGTTATGGGATTGCACTCTCTTATTCAAAAGCAGTTTTAGATAATTGTTCAGATGCAGGCTACCTTAATTATTACAATTTTAGGTACGGTGAAGACTCACTCTATGCTAATTACCTAATTATCACATTTAATTCTTTCAAAATAATCTTGATCTTCGCATTAAGAGGTTTTATTAAATAAGTAATGTAAATGTGGCTCAAAAAATGTTAAACAAGCAGACTAATGCACAGAGCTAATAAGAGAGTATGAAGCCAGGATTAAATCCTAGTCTCTTACATTTTCTAATAGCCTATTAGCCTATTCTCTTTAGTAATATCAAAACTATTTTCAAGAAGAAAACACAGCTATCATTCAGAATTGAAGATCAGATAAAGAGCTAAAGTAGTTCATTACCACCAAATCAGTATTATATGAAATGCTAAAAGGTACTCTTTAAGAAGAGGAGGAAGAAGAAAAAGGTAAAGATAAAAATTATGAACAACAAATACATATCTATCAACAAGTGAATTCAAAAGTCAAGTGAATAAAAAATCTAATGAACCGAATAAACTGATGAATATAATAGAATCAGGGGCATAGAAAAAAGGGAATGGACTGCCAATTCTCAGGGGGAAAGGGGTGAGGGAGGTGTGGGAAGAGACTGGACAAAAATTATATACTTATGAATGAGAACAATGTGGGGGAGGTAAGGGCAAAGGGTGGAATGGAAACTGGGTGGAGTGGAGTTATGGGGGAAAAAGAGGAACAATTGTAATAATCTGAACAATAAAGATTTATTAAAAATCTTCATTAAATCAATTTTTTTTTATTCTGTCATACTGCTGTGTGGGTTTGGAATTTTTTCAAGAAGCCACAGAGTGTCATTGGAAGACTCATTTATTGTGTACATGTGTGAGCGCACACACACACACACACACACACACACACACACACGAGTGAGGATTATGTGAGCCATGTGAAGAACTGAGTGAAATGTGAAAGTGAGGAGACAAGATAGAAGTTTATTATAATAGACTAATCAAAGAGCACAGAAACCTATTGGTAAACTAAAGATGGAGTGAAGAGGAACAATGTGATTCAGGAACCATTGAATTAAATGAACATATTTTGTTAATGGTAGTCCCACACAAAGGTTAGAATCTACAGCTTCCTGACACACTTCATGATGGGAACTGAGCCAAGCACTGGGAAGATGGGATTAGCTGGGAAAGCTGGTAGCTTGGAAAAGCAGTTAGAGTCTTGAGAGAAGGTACTATATATCACATGAAGGTGGTGGTTGAGTTGGATTCAATTCTAGGAAAATAAATTTGCCAAAGCAAAACTTAAATACAATAGTTATAATATGCATTATAATATTCATCTTTTGTCCCTAGATTGTATGCAATATTGCTATATTTCTTGTGCTTGCTTTTTCTATTCGAATTGGTCATAAATCCTTAGACGTAAAATAATATTCTTTTACATCTCCCTGTAGCAGAGATTTAAAAAGGATTCTCAAGGTGAAAAGAAATTGAAACAACAGAAAATGTAAAGAAAATCAATTGTTAAGGTCATCAAATTATGCCTTCATTCTTCTCTTGTTATTTCACTTATTTTCAAAGTGTTAACCTGATGTGAATTAATTACATTCTGGACTTGGCTTAGTGGTGAATATGTTCATCCAGGGAAGTGAGGCCATTGGTTTTAAAGATAAGATAACCATCTACAAGTCGGTACATGTGTAAATACCAGAGGGAAATGCCGAATTATTTGTGATACAAAAGAGTATAATTAACTCTCTGGGTAAAATGTGAAAATCAAAAAAGGGTAAATTAAACTGAAAGTCAGGGGTTACCTCACTCAGGGTGAGACATATGAGAGGTCTGATACAGAAACTCTCTGATGTGTAGTGGAGCGAAGGCATTTTACCTTCTTCATTCACACTGGGCAGAGGCCAAAAATATTTGTTATTAGAGAAAAATGATGCCTTGAAAAAGAAGGGGCACAAAAAATAAATAGTTGAAATCTAATCATGTTGGGATCCTTGGAATCACCAAATTATTGTCATTACTTTTCAAAGAGGGAGACAGGAGCGAGGTGATCAAGCGTGTGTTGCCAAAGACAGTGAAAGGAATTTCCAATTTGTGACTCTCCTTGTATCTCATTTTTTTGGAGCGCTTACCTTGAGCTCAGCTTCTATCATTTCTACACACACACACACACACACACACACACACACACACGAACCCCACTTCCCCTCCATAGTACACATGCCTTAGCACTGAGAGTTATTATAAGTGTGATGAGGGAAAATAAATGGGGGAGCTATTTGCAAACAATGTGTGGCACTATAGAGAAGCTTGCTAATAATTGAGGGCAATTACTATTTTGTAATAAAATCTCACGTCTGTAGGTTAGCAATTGCACTTTTTCTTTACCCTTATCTAAATCCAATTAGGTGAATTTGCCAGCAGTTGGCATTGCAATCTTGGTATCTATGGTAACCTCAGAAAAGGAAAAATAAAAACGACAGCCTTTGTGTTGTCTGTCTTCAGATTTAAGAAGTTCTTGGAATGTGTATATTTTAAGCTATAAAAGCTACAAGTCATGGAGTGTTTTTGTTTGGCACCGAATCATGTCACTTAAGGATGAAGAGTATATTCAAAGCCAGTATACTGGAATTAGGGGTATAAAGAGAAAGGCACTACAATGTACCTTCCCCTGGGACATGGCCAGCCACAGCCACAGACACAACAATCATTTATTGAATCTTAACTCTGTTTTAGGGACTTTAAAAACATAGCTAATCACCATACCAATCCTACAAAGATAATACTGTATTAGTCATCTAACTTCTCTTCCCTTTCCCACATACCAATGAATGAAACATAAAGGAGGGTAGGGCCAAACTTCTCTCTCCAAACATTCAATGAACTCGCCCCATGGAGTTTGAATGGGCATCATTTTCACAGTGCAAATTCTAGTCGGATACTTTCATTTTATTATAAACCTTGGTAGAAAGGGCTTCCACATATTTATCATTTCTTGCCATTGTTATAAATAACAACTTTCATATATATATGAAAGTCTAAGCAACCAGCCAACTGTCCCACCAGCTGACTAGCCAATGGCTGGTAGGTATGACACACACTGACCACCAGGGGATAGATGCTCAAAGCAGGAGGGGACACCACAGTCATGGAAATATGGAACAGACTGATGAATCTCAGAGGGAAGTGGGGGAGAGGGAGCAAGAAGAGATTAACCAAAGTTCTCATATGCATACTAGAGGCCTGGTGCACAGATTCTGCACTGGTGGGGTCCCTCGGCCTGGTCTGTGGGGATCAGGCTGAAACTGGCTCTCTGACATCCCCTGATGGGTTCCAGATTCTGAGAGGGCACAGGCCAGGCTGAGGGATCCACCATGCATAAATCCATGCACTGAGTCTCTACTGTTATAAATAAAGAAAAAGATGTTTTCTAATGTTCCTGTCTATTCACTTTAATCACAGTTCTATTTGTATCAGAGTCACACCATCTGTTTTAATGTGAAAGGTGGTAGAACTTGGGGGATCTTATCTGAAAGATAATGCTACTATTGAGTAAAGGTGGGGGGGGGTCTTATATAAAAGTGGGACCCAAAAAGGAAAAATAATTGACTCAAGATTTATAGAACTTGCCAAAACCAGTTTGGCTCAGTGGACAGAGCATTGGCCTGCGGACTGAGGGGCCCTGGGTTCAGTTCCAATCAAGGACATGTACCTTGGTTGTGGGCACATCCCCAGAGCGGGTGTGCAGGAGGCAGCTGATCGATGTCTCTCTCTTTCATTGATGTTTCTAACTCTCCATCCCTTTTCCTTCCTCTCTGCAAAAGGTCAATAAAATATATTTAAAATAAAAAGATTTATAGAACTAATCATTGGGAAACCTTTTTCTGATTTTGATCACATTGCCCCACTCCAACACTGTTGCAATGAGAAAGGATGAAAAATATATGTTTTAGAAGCTCTTGCAAGACCAAAATGGCACCTGATCTCACCCCCAACCTGCCAGCCTGATCTCACCCCAATTGTCCTCCCATGCTGGCCTCTGCCTCAGCCCCTATTCCCATGGTTTTATCTGGAAGGAAGTCGAACATCTGGAAGATGGCCAGTCGACCTGGTCAAATTAGCATATTACCCTTTTAGTAGTAAAGATATATTATATAGCATAGGTTTGCTTAAACGGGAGGTGGGGAAGCCTTTTTCATCAGGAGGGGATGCTCTAGGCAGATAAAAATACATAATAATCCCTATATCTGGACTGAGAGCCAGCCATATGCACTATACTGCCAAACTGGTCATTAAAAAAATTGAACTTTCTTACTCTTATACCAAACAGTTGTTGCTCTTAAAACACCTCCTCAGCTCCCATCTTAGTTTCTGCCTTTGCTTTTCACCCAAATTAGGTTCTGACTAGTCCCTTTCTATGCCAGTCAGCATCAAAAGCTCCGCCTCCTAGGCAGCCATTGGCTCCTCACACTTCACCCAGATTTGGTTCTGATTGGTCAGTTTCTAAGCCAGTCAGCATCTCAGGGCCTATCAATGGGCCTGATCAGAGAGGCGGGGCTGACCAGCAGCTCCAGCAGAATTCCAAAAGAAAGAGAGGCTAGGCTGCTGGCCAGGCCCTGAGAGAAAGAGAGAGGCAAGGGCTGACCAACAGCTGCCAAGGAGGCTTCAAATAAGACCCTGCTTTTCTCTCCCTCAGTCTGGCTTTGGGTCTGATCAACAGTCCCCTCAGCAGTCAGTGCTGGGTCACAGAGACTTGACTTATTTTGGTTGTTACACCCTGGCTTTGGAACCATCCATGGTTTCAGGAATCACCCAAGGTCTTGGAACTCTCCTCCCACAGGTAAGAGTGCCTACTCTATAGATAATATCTAGTCAATGGCGATTGTGCACTCTACTAGAGTTTCATATCATGTGCCATTACCATGTTTCAAATCCAGTGGCCTGTCTTCTGACATAAAAAATAATTGCCAGTGTGAAAATTTGAGGCATACGGACTAACAAACAAGACATGGAAGCAAAACAAAACCCATTGGAATTGGATATTAAGAGGGACCTACCAACACTCAATATTAAAATAATCATCTTTCAATCAGTAAGAATAATTTCACTTGAGGTATCTATTATTCAATAGTCACTATCTGGAATAAAAAATTTATTGGGGCTGAAGATGAAATTAAGCAATAAATAGACTGTAAGAAGCACTGGAGCTGGTCTCGTCAGTGCTACTCGATGAGAATGTCATGACAGGGACAAAGATTAATCTTGGGGACACTTCCTCCCCCGGGCTTATAAAAACCATTGCTTCTGATTGACTACCTTTATTTTTATAGATGCAATATTGAAGGATAAATTATGTATTGAATATAAAAGGCAAAAAGAGTAATGACTAGTTTCTAGGTAACCTTATTAAAAAAAAAAACAATCAAGTAAAATCAAGTAAACAACTCACCCAACTATTCATGCTGCAACAGGGATCATGTGCCTTCCTGGGGAAGTCATGTATGTTGACTTTGTGAAAACTTGGAATTTCACTTATTTCTAGAGTTTTATGTCAGAAAAGAAAGGGAATACATCATTGCGTTTCTCCACATGACCTTTTTTAAACTATGTCTGCCATGGTTAGAGTGGGTGACTTAGTTAATAAAGAACTTATGTAATACCACCCAGCCAGCATGGCTGTGGTTGAGCACTGACCTATCTACCAGGAGGTCACTGCTTGATTCCAGGTCAGGCACATGCCTGGGTTGGGGGCTTTATCACTAGTTAGGGGCATGCAAGAAACAACAATTTGATGATTCTCTCTCATCATTGGTTTTTATATATCTCTATCCCTCTCCCTTCCTCTCTGAAGTCAATAAAAATATATTTTAAAAAAGAGCTTATGTAATAAAAAGGGACTAATTGGACTGAAGGGATGACAACTTAAAAATATTTTGGTCATAATTTTACTCAATAAACTTACTCTGCTCGGAGCTCACCTGAAGAAACATTATCTATACTTCCACTGCCAACCTGTGTTCTAGTATACTCCTGATCCTTTCTGCTATCATCCATCATTTCATTCTCCTCATTGTTTCATTTTCATATTTTTCATTTAGAACAAAAATGCAATTATATAATTTAAAACAACATAACTACTGGTGCTATTTCTTTTCCCCCTTTTTCATAAATCACAGAACAATTGAGTTCTTTCTTTGAAAAATAAATCTTAGGTATGTGGGCAGGTGACAATATCTTCATTACTTCTCTTTGGGAAGAAAATAAGAAAAGGCAAGTAGAAAACATTTTTTTTACATGAAATCAGAGTCTAAAATAGACTTTGAGGATGGATAGGAGAGTCATTTCAAATATACAAGGAAGGTATTTTAACAAAAGAGGAAGTAGGGAAGATGTGAGAAAGTCCTGAGAAGGTTAGTTTAGGGACTAAGACTTTGGAAGACACATCTCCAACCAGTATTTTATATACCACGTCAGTTCACAAAACCCTGCAGAAGTAGATGTTTTGATTTCTATTTTAAGAAGAGAAAGCTGTGTTTTCCAGGGACTAAATGACTTTGAAAGTCACATAGCTGCTAATCAGGGCTCCAGACTGCACTGAAGCCCTATCTATACTATTCCACAGCCTAAATGGTTGTCCCAACCCATCCTTCCTCTGTCCTGTCCCATTTGTAATGGATCCCAGCCTACTCTTTCCAGCAACTATGTACTTTCTTAGCGAAGAGGCATAGATTAGCTGAGTTGATAAAACTGTCTGATTTTTGCAGTGAAGTACCCCGCACACATTTGTCACTACTTGTTTCTGTCCCTTCCCTGGCTGGGGTCCTGACATGGAAACATGCTGCCCTCTTCTTTGTGAAGGCTGCTCTGCTATAGAGTTCCGGAGAAAGCAGAAAGGGAATGGGATAAAGGATGGAGGGGTGACTTCAGTGCAATTTTTAGTTCAACTGCAGGTCCAGGCAATTCGAAACTAATCCTCCAAAAAGAAGGAGTACTGGCTCTAGCAAATTAAACTCAAAAGGGGGTTGTGGGAACCTCAGATCTATAACCAGATGATTAGAAGCTCAGGTGACACAACCTGGACTTGCACTTGGCATTGGCAGTGTGTATGTGGGGTTTAGGGGAGCAGTCTTATAGGTCTGAGCCTTTATCTGTGGGGTCTGATGCTATTTCCAGATAGATTATATCAGAACTGAGTTAAATTTTAGGTTAGTGTTGGAGAATTACTCCGTGTGGAGAAAAACTCACACATCAGAATTGAGTGAAGAATTGTAACTCATGATAGATTAGTAGTCATCTATCCTATCATTTATATTAATTATGGTTAAGACATATTTTTCACAATTATCTCTCTGTATGTATTGCTTTCTCATTTCATTTTAAGGGTTAATGGAAGTTTATTTTTAGGACAATTTTTTAGAATAGTTTCAGGTTCATGGGAAAATTGAGCAGAAAGGACAGAGTTCCTATGTACCCCCAATATCCCCACATGCACAACCTCCCCTACTATAAATGTTCTGTATTAGCCTGGCTCATTTGTTAAAGTCAATGATCCTCCACTGAGGCAGCATTATCACCCAAATCCATAGTTTACATTGGGGTGCAAGCTTTGAATTGTACATCGTATGGGTTTTGATAAGTGTATAGTGTCGTGTATATGTAGAGTCATTTCACTAACCTAAACATCCTTTGTGCTCCACCTACTTTTCCTTCTTTATCCCCTAATTCCTGGCCTGACTGGGAATCAAACCTAAAACCTGGCTGTGTACCCTGACCGGGATTTGAACCTGCCACCTTTTGGTTTATGGGATGACAACCAACTAAGCTACACTGGTTGGGGTAAGGAAAGACTCATTTATTCAATTATTTTTTTTGTTCCCTAAAAAGATGCAGGGAAAAATGTCTTCCTATCATGTACTGAATGAGAATACTCGAGGATTACCAAATCATAGTTGCTATGAAGTTGAGAGGAGAATGGAGATACTGGAGAGCTGGTGAGGTTGTAAGGAATGGGGAGCATTATGTTTTCCAACAGAATGGGAGAAATACCCAGCACCCCATTAGTACTCAGTCATCCTGAGGAGGCAGCAGAAAATTCTTCTGGAAGAGACAAGCAGTACACCCTAGAATAGGACCTACTCTACACTCTAACAAAATCTAAATCATAACCTTACAAGATATACCAAAAAATTAAAAGTTTAGAGTATGAGGACAATCCCATTGGAGAGGTTTGAGAAACATAGTATGGGTTATAGAGACAGTCCATAAACACGTATCAAAGCAAGCCTACAATAGGGCAAGATATTCACTCAGTAATTATATCACCTTCTGCCCAAATCAACATTCTTCAGAGAGAGATAAAAAAATCTAAAATCTTTACAACATATTACTATATTGTTCAGTACAAAAAAATTAATAGTTATGCAAAAAGCTTGAAAATCTTGCCTATTGTTTAGAAAATAGGCAGCAATATAAACTGAACTTGAAATGATCCAGATACTAGATTTATTAAACATGTTGAAGTAGCTTATTATGAAATGTTTATATTATTAATTATATTTTTATGAAAAAAGGAAACAACACAGGAAATAAAAATATAAGAAATAAAAAGATGGATGTTGAAGAACTGAAACTGCTCTAAAAATAGCAATCATAAATATATGTGTACATAATAATATAAATTTTAAGAGCTACTCTGAAGTTATAGAAATTTAAAAATAGTTATATTCATAAACTATATGTGTATGTATACTACTCTTTATGAACAATAGTAAATAAATCCAATCATTTAAAAATAGTTATATTCATAGAAATGCACATTTAAGTCAATGAAACAAAATAATAGTCCAGAAATTGATTCATATCTATATGTTCAATTGTGTTTTAACCATAATAGTATGGTAATTTAGTGGGAGAAATAATATATTTTTAAAAATGGATTTGTTCATGGTAAAAATATGAATATTGACTCTTACCATATACTATAAACAAAAATAAACTTTCTCTAGCTGGTTTGGTTCAGTGAATAGAGCATGAGTTCCAGAACTGAAGGTTATGGTTTCTATTTCAGTCAAGAGCAAGTACCCTGTTTGCATTATCTCCTGGCTTGAGTCGGGGCACCTGCAAGAGGCAACCAATCAATGTGTCTCTCCCAAACCCATGTTTATCTCTATATATCTCTCCTCCTCCCTTCCACTCTCTCTAAAATCAATGGGAAAATACCCCAGGGAAAGGATTAATAATAAACAAACAAACAAACAAACTCAAAATGTTAATAGATCTAAATATATGTTTAATTATAATTATAGTGAAAGAAAATATAAGCAAAAAATTAACACATTGAAATTCATCAAAATAAAAATCTTGTTGAAACACATAATTGTGAACATAAAAGCAAGTTGCAGAGTGGGAGAAATATTTACAATACATATATCTGTGAAAATATTTGAATTCAGAATATATGAATACATTTAGAACTCAATAATAAGAAACCAAACAACAAATTTCTAATATAGGCTAAAGTATTGCAGAGACACTGAAGAAGAGGAGATATTTGAAAGTCACGGCAAGATGCTTGATATCACTATTTCAAATTCAAATGCAGTATGACACCACTCAACACCATTAAAGGGGCCTACATAAAAAGCTAGATAATAAAAAACGTTAGTGAGAGTTTGGAACAACCAGAATACATACATTTTTGCCTATGTAGACAATAGTTTGTTCAACAGGTATTTATCATGTAAGTCAAAAAATTTCCTCCTAGGTATTTACCCCCAAATAAAAATAGTTGTCCACCAAAAATTCTTATTTGTGAATTTTCATAGTAAATTTATTTGTACTCTTCAAACCCAGAAACAGATTCAAAATTGAATGTGCAAAATTGAAAAAAAAAACACAAATTTTCAAGTTGAGACCAATTTAATGAAAAATAATTATATATTTCAAATAAATTAAAAATGTTGCCATTTGAAATCTATTTATATAAAAGGCTAAGGGACTGACCATCCGTCTGTCCATCCATCTGACCAACCAACTAGCAAGCACATATGACCTGCACTGGCAAGTTAAAAATAAACATTGACTCGGGCATGCACGATACATATAAAGCTCCCATGGAATTTCTTAATAGGATTACTCCTTTGGGAATGCCATGTCATAAATTAAAATTGAAAGTAGGTGCAATCATCATGCTATTGAGAAATCTTAATAGTAAATGAGGTTTTTATAATGATATTAGGTTTATCATCAAAAGATAATGACCTAACATAATCGAAGTTGAAGTATGAATAGGATCTGCAGAAGGAGAGGTTGTTCTGATTCCAAGAATTGATTTGTCCCCTTCTGACACTGGCCTCCCATTTAAATTAATTCTAAGACAATTTCCCATAATGCCAATTAATAAATCAGAAGTACAAACTTTAGACAGAGTAGGAATATTGCTACCTGAACCCATTTTGGGACATGCTCAGTTATATGTTGCTTTCTCTCAAATTCAAAGAGCATGTGACTTTATAGTTGTAAATATTTCATCACAAAGGATATTAGTCAAGCACTCTGAAAGTGTTTTTACTCTTAATGTGGTATATAGGGAGATATTAGAATAAGTATAATCAATTTATCAGTCATTGTTTTTATCAATGTTGTTTTCAGATTATGTTTTTGTTGTTGGTATATCAGGTTTTTATGGTTTTTATATCATGTTGTAATTGTTTATTTACTAATCAGCTAGAAGCCTAGTGCATGAAAATTCATGCACTGGAGTCAGGGTCCCTCAACCCAGCCTGCCTCCTCTAACAGTCCATGACCTCTCAGGGGTAGAATTTGACCTGGCCTTCTGGGAAAGGTGATGCCCCATTATACCTCTGCTGCTGCCACTGCTGGCAGCATAAGACTTGGCTGGCCCTGGTTAACTGATTCTCGGACGACTCTGGATGGTTGGGCAGCTGCTGTCTGAGGCTTGCCTGTACTTCAGATAGGCCCTGGGTGGCTAGGGGGCTGATGTGACTGGGGGACTCCAGAGGCAGGCACGCCGGTGGGGCTGAGGGAACTGGGCACAGCCATCTTGTGGCTGTGGACACCACCATCTTTGAGGGCATGGCAGTCAATTAGCATATTCCCTCCTTATAGGCTGTGGGTGCCACCATCTTTGCAATGTTATGAGGGTCAATTTGCATATTCCCTCTTTATTAGATAGGATTGCCTAAGATTTTACTTTCATAAATCGTTTATATTACTTTTTCTCTCTTTCTTTTCTTCTCTTTTTGGTTAATCTTCAGCCAAGGATATTTTTTCATTGATTTTTAAAGAGAGTGGAAGGAGAGGGAGAGACAGAGAGAAACATCAATCTGAAAGAGACACATCAACTGCTTGCCTCCTGCACACACCATGTCTGGGGATGGAGCCTACAACTGAGATACGTGCCCTTGACTAGAACTGAATCTGGGACTCTTCAGTCCACAGGCCAGTGCTTTAACTACTCAGCCAAACTGGCTAAAACTATAAGTTGTTTTTCTAATGAAAATTATCACAATGTATTATTTTCCAAATCTAAGATTCAATGATTCTATGATCACTTTCTAATAATTATAGAGTTGGTAATGCTCATCATTATACTTAGCATCTGGCACATTAAGTATACCTCTTAACAGAGCTGAAATCAGAAAATTATTACCTTTTCAAGCCTAGAAATCTAATGTAAATGATGCACAAATTGCTTAGTACTGTAATAACTCAGTGAAGAAAATGGAAATAAAGAGCATTTGACAGGTTTTTAAAAAGCAGTCTTCAGGGGCTATATCCTGTTTATATTCATTCGTGAGGTTTATAATGATAATAGCTTCATTTAAAATACTACCAATTGTGTAACAAGGGAAAAATCATTGAAATGCAGGCAACTTCAAGTTAAAATAACTCTTTGCAACTATTCTTGAAGTGTTATTTTCATTTTACACAGCTTTTATTCACACCTAATTTCAAAGAAACTTAAACAAAAGACCCGAGTTTACAGACTCAAAGCCTTCATATGTTAGCTTTTACAGTTATTTTTACTGGACAATAAAATCATTTTATTTTAGAAAGGATTTTCCTTGGTAAATTACTGACCCAATAATGTCTTTTCTCTTTCATTAATTATCTTATAATCTGTCATTAAAACCATATTTTATTTCAAAAAAATCCCATGTGCCATGAGGAGGACTTGGTTTGAAAACATGATTGTGTTAGGTCTCTGTCATTAAAGAACCCCTGTCCATCTGTTATTTTGATCTCTAAGTATTTCTGTCTCTCTTTCTGCCTCTTGCCTATAGAGTCATACACAGACATGCATGGGCACACATCACACATGCTCAAACTCTTACATACAAGACTGCACCCTTCCAGAACTTTATTACTACTGTTTGCCAAGGTTCTTTCTCACATCATCAAATTTTCAGCATTATAACAGTGCGCTCTCAAGTAGAGAGTATATTTGAATATCACTCAGAAAGACATGGTTTTCAATTGCAGAGCACATAAATTTATCATTCTATTTCCCAATCCAAGTGATGGGTTGCCTGTAGGAGGATAAATGGCTCATATCGTTTTTAATGGACTAATAGCAGGACCATCAGTGAGTTATTGGCAAGAGTTGTCCCCTGGGGAGCCTTAAACTAATCTGGTCTTCTTGTAAGCAGCTAGATGCCTCTAACATGAATGAAAATTATCGATAGTTTTTCAGAAAGATGTATCCATAATGTCTTCCCTTTCTTTAAAAATCATCTTATGTTCATATGGTGTAGCCCATATTTACTTTGCGAACCTCCTATGTCTCTTTATAATGATGATCCCAATTATGGAAACTAATGGGAAGGTACAGGAAGTATCTTGAATACTACAACCTTGTATGGTGAATTACAATGACAGTTCTTGAACTGTATATGTGTCTCTCGCTTTCTCTTGGCTGTTTTATTGTTAGTAGTGGCTTGGAATCAGAAGACAGAAAGACACAACTCTGAGAGCAACAAGGAACATTTAAATAATATGAAAAAAAATGGCACCTAAAAGTTTTACCAGGGTTTGAGTTAAAAACAAGGTGAAATTCTAGTCTGAGATGATGACTGAATTTTAATGATATTATTTGGTTCCTTACATATGTCTCAGGCAGACAAGTTTAGAAAAATAAAAATTATCTTGGGAATTGAAGATGACATAACTTGGCTATACCTGTGTCCACACTTATTCCCAAGTCTTGGTCAGTTTTATCTACATATGGCATCTCCTTTAATGAATTAAAAAAGAAAAACCAGTGTAAGTTAGTTTGAAGTCCCTTGAAATACATTGAGGTTAGCCACTTAAGGACACCAGAGTGGAAGGAGAGGGAAAGACAAACTTTATTAGGTTAATCAATAACCATTCAATTCCAATTAATTCTCTTATATAAATGCATTTACATCTCAGTGTGCATTTTAAAAAATAGCTCTTCTTCAGCCAAGCTGTTTTCAAATTTAAATAGTCTCTAATTTAAACTGAATTTCTCTCCCAATGGTTTTAAATGGGTTGTATGTACCTTGGGCTCACGCTGACAGATGAGAGTGGGTTCAAGGGAAGAATGTCATGTTTAGCTTTTTTGACTTCTCTGCATTCCTTGAAAATGAATTCTCAGAAAAGTAATATCTCTTGATATTTGTCCCACTGTCCTATCATAATCAATTTGCTTGTTGGGGAAGAAGTATGATTAATGAATAGAACAAATGATGATCCAGAAATTGAAGAGTTCTTCTTTAAGACAGCTTGCAGCTTGGCGAATGGGCATTTCCTGAGGGCGCATATTTGGCATGATTCTTATTGAACTGTGGTGGATTTAATTCAGATCCCACCTACAATGGAAATGACATTCATAAATTAGTGCTAGGATTAGTTATAATTGGGTCTGGATGGAAAATCTATAGACACGAAAGTAAAAGTGCTGTAATCTACCTAATAAAAGAATAACATGCTAATTGGTCATACCTTCATGATGCCCACCAGCCAATCAGGAGTGAGTATGCAAATTAAACCAACAAAAAAACAGGTTAATTTGCATATGCAGACTCCAAGAAGCCAAGGGTGGGGCAGACACAGGCCTTCTGCACTATCCCAGCTGCTCCAGGCCTCTGGGCAACATGTGAAGGTAGAAAGGTAGCTCCAGGCATGAGCAGAAAGGCAGCTCTGGCCAGAGTGAAGGTGGTGCCAGCAGGCAGGTGAAATAAGGCCCATTCTTTTTTTTTAAATATATTTTATTGATTTTTCACAGAGAGGAAGGGAAAGGGATAGAAAGTCAGAAACATCGATGAGAGACATCGATCAGCCGCATCCTGCACACCCCAAGGTGGAAATGTGCCCGCAAGCAAGGTACATGTTCCTGACTAGAATCGAACCTGGGACTCCTCAGTCTGCAGGCCGAAACTCTATCCACTGAGCCAAACTGGTCTCGGCATAAGGCCCCTTCTTGCATGGATCTTTGTGCATTAGGCCTCTACTAACAGCTATAATTAAAAATAAGGGTAGAGATATGTTCATCATATTCACCACCCTGCCTTGGCAAAATAGAGACATATCAGCCAAGTTAATAGTTCGTTTTGATTGATTTTATTTGCATACATAAACATAACTACAAAAGTTCCATGAAAACTTTGTAGAGAAAATGAATCAAAGTTCCCAATTCAGAACATAGATTTATTTCCCCAGAAAAGTTAGGAAATAGCGATAAAGGTGTCTATAATAAAGATAACTTTAATTCATGACAAACCTACTATCCAGATTTTATTTCGTAGGTCATTTGTTTATTTCATCATTTTGCACTGAATATCTATCATGTACCTGGCACCATACTAGGTCCTGGGTATGAATCAGGAGTGTTAAATCTATAAACATTGGGGTAAGATACTATGGCCAGGTCCCATGCTTACCAGCTCTTTAGCATTTAAAGGATGTAGTTAAAACCTTACAATCTATTCATGGCCAATGCGGTTCAGTAGTTGGGCATCATCCTGTGCACTGAAAGGTTACCAGTTTGATTTCAAGTCAGGGCACATGCCTGAGTCTTGGACTGGATCGATGGTGTAGGGGTTGTGTAAAAGGTAGCTTATCAATGTTTTGCTCTCACATCGATGTTTCTTTTTATCCGTCTTCCACTCTCTCTAAAAATCAATAAAAATATTGAAAAAGAAAAACCTTCAATATCTCAGGAAAAGTTAACAGGGCTTAACTTAAAATGTCTGGGAGATATTTAACATATGTTATGACACCCAATAGAATCTCTTTTAATACTTATTTATTCTCTTATTTTTTACCATATTTTTGCAATTTAAGTATAATGCATGATTTTTACACACAAGGAGCTAAAACACTGGGGTAAGACATGAAGGTAAAAAACTACAAAGGAATCAACTTGGTGAAAAGTTTCCTAAGGACAGACACAAGTATATGTATATTTATATGAAATCTTTCTTAATCTTGAAGTGGATACATCTTACAATCACAAAACATATAAACTGACATAATCCAAATGAACAGCATATAGGAGATGATGGTGATGATAATGATAACATTTGAAAAATATATTGCCTAGCATTGTGTTAAATGCTTTATATTATTTTAGATATCCTCAAAATAGCATAATATAAGTTTCCCTTATTAAGATTATTGTCATATGTGAAAACAGAATATTATAGGTATAAAATAACTTTGCCCATACCACACAGATAGTGAGTATAGAGAAGGGATTAAGCTCAGCTCATGTTTATAAAAAAACTAATCTTTTATTAACATTCCAGCTTAGCTGTACAACTCCACTACCATATCCTCAATTCTGCATCCATAGTATTTATTATCTAAAGTGAAAAGAGGAGTGTTATTATATTTGCAATATTTTTATTAAAATATAGTCAGTGAAAACCCAAATTATAACTATACATTGTCAATACAATATTTACTTTATAAATTAAAAACAATCTTACTAAGAAATGAATATAACCATTCTAATTAAAATACATTTATTGTGCACAATATTGTCTTTATGTGTGAGACAGCTTAAAAACAACCTAAAATACAACTATCTTGGAATAACCTTAAAATTACTGAGTTCAGCCAACTAGAGGCCTTCCAGCTGCTTTCATATATAAACTAATCTGACTTTCATTTCTTTCCCACTGACTTTCTTCTCTGAGGTGAATTTTTTCATGATACTATATTGCTTTTTCCCTCCCGAGGCACCAGCAATAATATATTCTTTCTACTCCAAGAGCATGAATTTCACATGATATCTTCTTGAAATCACTTTCATTTGATTAATTTAACAAATTTAGAGACTATTAATAATTTCAAATGTTTTAGTAATATAATTCATACATAATACCTATATATAGTGTGCATTGGTTCATCAATAGAGTTTTAACCTTAGAGATGATACATACTTGTATAAAGTCATCTGCATAAACAATCTCCCAGCTACTTATTGCTCCAGGAGTAATTGTGGTAAAAACATGATTGAAATACGCAGATAATCCTCAGGGGAAATATAGGCACATTTTAGGAAGTTATTACAAGGACACAAACAAGGAATAATGCGGGCTTGAATTAGAACAGTTAGTGGGATTGAGAGAAGGCACAAATTGAGAAACATGTGACTTTGGAATTTGCTAAAATGTTAGAAACAGTTGTATATCTGATAAGGAAAGAGACTAAGATAACTTTTGAAATTTTTAACTGACTTGGGAACTATAGAATTATTTTAGCACAAAAACAGGAAGAACATTAGACTTCACCCAGATCCAAGGTTCAGATCGAGGTACAGTAATTGGCAGTGAAATGTCTGCCCGAAGGACTCTAATTTTTCCAAAGAAATAGAATTAGGAGACTGGAGTAACAACCCCCAGGTGCCAAATATTCAGATATCATTGATACTTGAACAAAAATAGAAAAATCAGCAATAGAGGTAAGTGAGCCTGTGTGTGTGTGTGTGTGTGTGTGTGTGTGTGTGTGTGTGTGTGTTGGGAAATGCAGGTGACTATTTCTATTTGAGAAGATAGACTGTAAGTAAAAATTTTAAGTGTTTTTTAATCTACTGTGTTCCAGAAATAGTGAAAGGTATGGCATAATTTTTTTTCTAATCTGATTCATCATTATGTTTTTATTTTTAGTACATTGACAAGTAAATGTGTAGGTTTTCATCATCTTAATACTTTCCTACTGTATCTTTCAAAGAAGATGATGGTTTGTCCCACATAATATATAGACCTTCATTGCAACTAAAATTTTATTATCAAAGTAATTTCTATAATTTTTCTAAAGTAATAGCACAGAATTTTGACTAGAATTCAGAAATCTGATTTAAATGTCAATGTTCAGCTCTTGTACTTTGCTGGTTGGAGAGTCCATACTACAGCCTCTGCTGAGGACATCCCAGCGGGATCCACTGACACAGCACCCATTTGGAAGATGGTTTCTAAATAGAAAGGTTTGAGGAAACTAGTGTTGTGTACCAACCAGCATATGAAAAAATCCACCTCATATTAGGGCCTTTTAGTCTTGACAATTACACTAAAAATATATCCATGTGAAAAAGGCTAATGCTCTTTCCAAAGGCATTTGTGTTTCACAAACTGATACTAAAAACTTTTAATTCAAGCAAATGTTGGTCTTGTGGGTAAAAAAAATAAATCCGAAGCAAAAAATTTGGGGGAGAACCATTGTTTTCAGTCTCAAGCATATAGTTTATCATCCACATAGTCCAAAACCACTATTTCTAATTAGCAGGCAGTGCATCTCCAAGTGGGGCTTTAGGGACCATTTTGTGGTCCCAACTTTTTCAATATATGGCTTCCAAAAACCTTAGTCATGGTTTAAAAGCTTGCAGGATTGCAAAAGTATTTAAAAACAAGAATGAGATTATGGGCAGGGACTGGAAGGGAAGTGTAACATTAACCTCACTCCATTGGCTGGACTTCATCAGATGGCTTCATCTAACTGGTTGTATAGTCTCTTTCATTTAACCACCGCACTATCCTCCATGTCCATGAATTTGCTCTTTTATTTTTATTTTTTTGCTCAACACTCCCACCTCCCATATAACAGTAATTTTTAAATTTACTGAAGTCCACTGTTAGTTATTTGCTGTCATGGACACAGTAAGAATAACACCAAAGATACCCTATGGCATGGCCAGGTCAACAAAGAAGGGGCTCTTTCCAAAACTAAGGAGACACAATAATATCTTCTATAGGATATTATATAAATGTGCACTTATTCCTCTTAGTTAATTCATATATTTAAGCCTGCCTGACATAAGCTCAAATAGTAATGTACATATTGCAATACGCTAGAAAACTTGGAAAAGTATGTGAAATGTATTTAGAAATAACACAAATTGGAGACTGAAATTCTTCAAAAATATCTGGAATGCTTCTGAATGTGGAATGAGCATCCTCTGGGAATATTCCAATTTCACCTGCTGTCAACTCTCTCCAAATTACTTTATAAGTGCCATGCTTGGTTGAGTGCTGTATACACAGGTGGCTCTGTATCAATGGTGTTTAATGATGGCATGCATGGGGAAGAGAGAGGAGGAGTAAAATACCATTTGAGAATATGTGACTTTCAATAGCACTACATTAGCAAATGTAAAGTACATTATACTAAAACCTCCATCACTTGGAAAGCTATTGAAGCAGAAAAAGTATTCCAGCCACCTGAATTTCCCAGTCTGTGAATGATTACCCTGAATTCTCTCTCTGCTTTCACACTTGTTGAAATACTATTTAAAAATACATGTATTAACTTCATGGATTAAAAAGTTTGACATTAAGAATATTATTAATGTTGTTTGAGAAAATCTACTACAGATTTTGGTCAAAGATTGAGAGTAGAGATTAGATGAACTATAGTGGATTGAAATGTCTTGAGCTCAACAAATGTCTGAAATGGTATATGTAAATGACATAAATGAGGTGTCAAATATATGTGTAACTGAAGGCCTAGTGCACAAAATTTGTGCACGGGGGGATGTGTCCCTCAACCTAGCCTGCACCCTCTCCAATCTGGGACCCAGTAGAATTAGGCCTAAAAGGGCAGTCAGAGAGCCTTCTCACAATCCAGGACTACTGGCTTCCAACTGCTCTCCTGCTTGCTTTCCTGATTGACCCTAACTGTTTCTGCCTGCCAGCCTGATCACCACTAACCACTCCCCTGCCAGGCTGATTGATGTCTAACTGCTCACCTGCCATCCTGATTGCTCCTAACTCCCTTCTCCTGCAGGCCTGGTCACCCCTAACTGCACTCCCCTGCAGGCCTGAGTCCCCCACAACTGACCTCCTCTTTAGGCCTGCCTTTCCCAACTGCCCTTCCTTGCAGTCTCAGGCACCCCCAACTTCCCTCCTCTGTTGGTCTGGTCACCCCTAACTGCCCTCATTTACTGGTTTGATCACCAACAATTGCCTTTCCTTGTAGACCTGGTCCCTCCCAACTGTCTTCTCCTGCTGGCTATCTCATGGTGGCCATATTGTGTCCACATAGGGGCAACCATCTTTGTCCATATGGGGACAGCAATCTTGTGTGTTGGAGTGTTGGTCAATTTATTACTCTTTTATTAGATAGAATAGCGGCCTGGTTCATGGGTGGGGTCCAAATGGTTTGCCCTGAAGGGTATCTTGTGTTAGAGTGAGGGTTTCCCTTGCGGTGTGGAGCAGCCTGTGTGAGGGGCCTGGGGTGGTTTGCAGGTAGGCCATATATCCGACCCAAGTGGAGGCCTTGGTATCTGAGATTTATTTATCTTCTATAATTTAATCTTTGTAGCATTGAGCAGAGGCCAGGGCAGGCCAGAGTGGGTGGGAAGCTTGGCTTCTTCCATCGCTGGGGGCAACCCGAGCCTCCTGCTTGCTTCAGCTCCATGGCTGCCACCATGTTTGTTGGGTTAATTTGCATACTTGCTCCTGATTGGCTGGTGGACATGGCTTGTGAGTGTAGTGGAGGTTCACTCAATTTGCATGTTTCTCTTTTAATAGATAAGATGCTGAACAGTGTAGTACTGCCAACAATGTAATGTGTGAATTACATTAGTTGAGGCATTTGGTGAACAGAAATTTATTTGGCTGTGTATTTGTACTTATTTGCATAAGGGAAAATTATCACTGGTGCTTGTTCTCTATTCTTTTAGCCCTTCCTGACTTTTAAAAAAATATATATTTTTTTTATTGATTTCAGAAAAGAAAGAAGAGGGAGATGGAAACATCAATGGTGAGAGAGAAGAACCAATTGACTGCTTCCTGCAGTCCCCCTACTGGGGATCAAGCCTGCAACCCAGGCATGTGTCTCCAACCGGATCGAATCTGGGACCTTTCAGTCTGCAGGCCAATGCTCTATGCACTGAGCCAAATCAGCCTGGGCAGCCCTTCCTGACATTATAACCAGCTGGAAATTGCTAGCAGCTATGCATTGTAGTTATCTAAAAATCCTTTTTATCATTGAGTATGAAACCAGAGACATCAAAGGAATAATTTCATAAGTCAAAGTGTCAGTGTGGCCAATAACTAGTGCTGTGATGTTGAATGACAGTTTTTTATCTTCAAAACAAAGGGGGTGTATTTAATCAATATTTCCAAACTTGAATCATGTATATTAAATGACCATGTATCTCAGTTTATGTGGAAAAATATCTTATGCCTGGACTCATCAAGGAATAATTATTTGTGTTCCCGTTTACTTTCAGAAATATCCAAGAGGGATAATCCTATATAATAAAAGGATAATATGCAAATAGACTGAACAGCAGAACAATCGAACAACCAATCAAAGTGTAATATGCTCATGATATGGTAAGATTGCTCATCCACTTGGTATGATGTACACTGACCACCAGGAGGCTGATGCTCTGACTGGCAAGTTAGCTTGCTGCTGGGGTCCAGCTTATTGTGACTGAGCTAGATGGTCCAAACAGGCCCTGGAGCTCTCCTGCGGTCCCTCCCTTGCCTGATCATATACCGTTAGGGTCCCTCAGCCTGGCCTGAGCCCTTTCACAATCCAGGACCCCTTGACAGATGTAGGAGAGCTGGTTTCAGCCATATCCCACAGGCCACTCCCTTTGGGAGGGTGCCAGACGTAGGGCTCATGGCTGGCGAGTGCTGCTGCAGCAATGCGAGTCTCTCCCAATTGGGACTGAATGAGTGTGAGTCCATAGCAGGAACAGTGGAGCCAGGATGAGCAGGAATGTCAGGTAGGAGCTGTAGGAGGCATTGGACTGGGGAGTTTCACCCCATCCTTGCAGGGGGACTCCACCTGTACACAAATTTGTGCACCAGGCCTCTAGTAAATAATATATGTGCCTTATTTCTGCACGTTTTTGTTGCTGATTACAGTTTTTGCGTCATATCTAAAATTTACTGCTATTTTCTTCTAAGAATTTTATAGTTTTAGCTGTTACATTTAGTTTGTTTTTTATCTATTTTATGTTAATTTTTGTATATAGTGAGATCAGGATTCAACTTTATGCTTTTTGTATGTGGATATCAAATTGCTATAGGACCATTTGTTGAAAAGACTCCCTTCAATTGACTATTTCGACACCCTTGTAAAAAAATGATTGACCTTAAATGCAAGGATTCCCAATTCTATTCCATTGGTCTGTATGTCTGTACATACCAGTAATACACTATCTTGATTGAGGTTGCTTTGTAGGAATTTGTTCCTTGAATATGTTTGGATTTAGGACAGTTTGCCATAATTAATATGAAAAAAAAGATTGAAATATACTCTTTGGAGAAATATTGTTTTACACTTAATATAAGGGTGCAGGCCCTCTGAAACATTAGATGCTTAAAGAGAAACCAAGATGGTGGCATAGGTGAACACCTAAATTGCTGCCTTGTACAACAATTTCAAAACTACAGGTAAAAGACAAAATGGACATCATCCAGAACCACAGGAAAGCTGGCTGAGTGGAAATCCTACAACTAGAAGGAAAGAGAGGGGCTCATGGAGACTCAGAAGAGCTGCAAAAAGCTGAGGTATGGAGACACATGGGTGGCAGACTGCCTGGCTGGCTTCCTCTTGTGGGAGGGAGATAGAAACTTCTGACTGCACTGAACCCCAGTTCTGACTGCACTGAACTCCAGTTCTGACTGCACTGAACCCCAGTTCCAGTTGAGACTCATGGCGGGGGGGAGTCTGGACTGTTGATAAAAGGGAGGAGTACAAACTCAGGGGAGCCGTGAAAGGCAGAGGTCTGGAGGTGCACATGTTAGTGCATGCAGAGAGGACTGATTGCTGATTGTGCCACTAGCTTTCTCTACCAGGAGAAAGACGGAACCTCCTGACTCTGCTGACCTCCAGTTCTGACTGCACTGAACCCCAGTTCTGGGTGAGACCCTGAGATTCCTGGAGCACACAGAAACTCAGAGGAGTTGCGAAAGGCAGAAGTCTGGAGGCACATGCCTAAGTGTGCACAGAGAGGATGGCAACGATTACCGAGGGACACCCAGGGGCCTAATAAGGCAGGGCTGATGAGAAGCCAAGGCTGTCTGCTCAGCTCTGAGACTTTGCCCCATCCAAGCCAAGCACAGAGGCTTTTGCAATTTTTCAAGTCTTGTCTTATAAGGCTGACTCCAGCACCGAAGTTCTCCCGGCATAGACAAAGCTGATCCCCACAGCCAACTAGGGTAGAGGTCAATTCCCTGCAGTGATACCAACAACAATCAAGACTTAACTACAACAAGGCTGTCGATACAGTCCACAAAGGGGTGCACCAAGAATGTCTACCTCAGGCCAGGGCCGGTTTGGCTCAGTGGATAGAGCATCGGCCTGTGGACTGAGATGTCCCAGGTTTGATTCCGGTCAGGGGCATGTGCCTTGGTTGCGGGCACATCCCCAGTGGGGGGCGCGCAGGAGGCAGCTGGTCGATGTTTCTCTCTCATCGATGTTTCTAGCTCTCTATCCCTCTCCCTTCCTCTCTGTGAAAAATCAATAAAATATATATTTTTTTAAAAAAAAGAATGTCCACCTCAGGTAACTGGAGAGGCAGAGCTACCGGGCCATATAGCACATGAAACTACTCTACCAACTCCGGGAAGCTGCAAAAATGCAGAGACAAAGAAATAGATCACAAACAAACAAAAAATGGAGGAAAACAAACAACTGGATATAGAGTTCAAAACCACAGTTATAAGATTTTTTTCAAGAATTTCACAGAAAAGGACGATCAATTTAACAAGACCCTTGAGGATATGAAAAATGACTAACTAGAAATTAAACACACACACCTGAAATAAAAAAATATTGTACAGAGACCTAACAACAGACTAGAGGAATGCAAGAATCAAGTCAAAGATGTGAAATACAAATAAGCAGAAAACACTCAACTGGAAAATCAAAAAGCAAAAATAACCCCAAAATTTGAAGATAGTGTAAGAAGCCTCTGGGACAACTTCATGTGTACCAACATCAGAATTATGGGGGTGCCAGAAGAAGAGAGAGAGCAAGATACTGAAAACTTATTTGAAGAAATAATGAATGAAAACCTCCCCACCTGGTGAAAGAAATAGACTTACAAGTCCAGAAAGTACACAAAACCCCAAACAAAGGAAATCCAAAGAGGACCACACCAAGACACATCATAATTAAAATGCCAAGAGCAAAAGACAAAGAGAATATTAAAAGCAGCAAGAGAAAAACCATTAATTACTTACAAAGGAGCACCCATATGATTGTCAGCTGATTTCTCAACAAAAACTATGCAGGCCTGATAGGAGTGGCAAAAAATATTCAGTGATGAACCTACAACCAAGATTACGCTACTCAGCAAAGCTATCATTCAGAATTGAAGATCAGATAAAGATCTTCACAGATAAGAAAAATCTACAGGAGTTCATCACCACCAAACAAGTATTATATGAAATGCTGAAAGGTATTCTTTAAAAAGAGGAAGAAGAAGAAAAAGGTAAAGATAAAAATTATGAACAACAAATACATATCTATCAACAAGTGAATCTAAAAATCAAGTGAATAAAATATCTGATGAATATAGTAGAATAAACTGGTGAATATAATAGAATCAGGGGCATAGAAAGGGAGTGGACTGACAACTCTCAGGGGAAAGGCATGTGGGGTGTGGGGGAAGAGACTGGACAAAAATAGTACAACTATGGATAAGGACAATTTGGGAGAGGTAAGGGCAGAGGTGGGGTGGGACCCGGGTGGAGGGGAGCTGTGGAGAGAAAAAAGAAGAACAATTGTAATAATCTGAACATTAAAGGTTTATTAAATAATAAAAAAGAGAAACTTCATTGGGCAGAGCCTGAACTCCATCAGCTATCACAACCTGTCACACTGCCCAAAGTTCTGTTCATCTCCAGAGATACCGCATTTGAATTTGAAAAGGCTGCAAGGAAAAATATAGCAGCAAGTGCCAGGTTCACTTATCTGTATTTCCCTGCTGTTAAAGAGCTTAGTCCTTCAGGTCTTGGAGCTATATTAGTTCTGTCATGCCTTTAAACAGTTTTGTTTTTTCAAAATGTTTTTACCCAGCTTTTCTAGTTCTTCTCAATGGGGATCAGTCAGATAGGAGTTTCTGCCAAACCCAAAGCAGAAATCAGAATTGCCTTCCATTCATTAACAGAATACAATAATCTCGTTGAAGAACATTAACGGAGTCAAAGTTTAAAATTTAAAAAAATGTACATTTATAAAAAATATACATATATATTTATATATAAAATTAGAGGCCTATTAGAGAAGTAGCCCCAAACTCTAAAAAAAGAAGAAAACATTGGATTACACAGGAACATCTTCCTTGAGGTTGTAAGACCTGAGTTGATCCCGAAAGAAAAGTAGAACTCACTCTCAATAAACAATGAACTCTGTGGAACCATTCATTCAGTAATAGCTCACATAAACAGCTTAATGAAATAAAAGTCAAAGAACACAGCAGACTTTGGGAAGAAAGTACATCTTGGAAAAAGTCCTGATTCATATTATAACATCCTGCAGTTATTCTATTATCGCAATTAAATAAAAATATTTTATATCAATTATATTCTATAAAATATATTATCAGAATTACTGATGGGCCCTACAAACATAAAATGCAGCAATTGTGGGGAAATGAAATCCAGTCATACAAAATACTAATAGGAAGAATGCCAACAATGCAATCAATAACTGAAGTAACTAACAATGCAAATAGAACTCCCTAAGATGCTTTGATGGAAACATCTTTGAACTATTAACCTAGAATTCTTTTTTATTCAAATAGAGTTTATTTCATTCACTGTGCCCTCATCTGGAGGTGGCATATATTATTAGCAGGAAGGATTAGTGATTTATAATAAAATTTTGTTTTCGATAAGAACAACTGCATGTTCTTTGGATGAATTTCTGGTAAACCACAGAGCTCTGCTCCTTCTCTTCTGTGCCCTTGTCAGAACATTTGAATCACTCCACATCCCATTGAGTTTGACAAGTGCTCCACACATCCCTGCCCAAAGTCATTTTAACCCATATTCAAAGCAAAGCCAGGCTCTCCTCGGCATTTCAGGAAGAAATTCTTCTGTTTTTGAATGGCTGGAAAGTAGGAGTAACTAGAGGAGAAAGATGAAGAGTAAAACCCTACACAATTATGTATGGATCTGCTATTGCCATGGCAACGGAGACACTTCCTTTTGTAATTGATATTGTACTGCCAAACTTCATGGTGAGGATGAGTCTTTGATCTCAGTTCAGAAAATCCTACTTTCAGAATTAGTTCACGGTTCTTTGCCAAGTAAAGACCAACTTAGTATTATTAACCTTTTTTTAAAAAACACAACTAGATTCCATTATTATTTCAGAGTGTTAAGTTTATGAACACAAGAAGATAACCCAAAACTAAGAGGACAAGTAACACCTCCCTGGACTATTGCTATTAATGTCCCCTGAAAACAGATCCTGACTTTCCCTTCTGCCCTGGATGTGGCACCGTTCTCTCTCTTTCTCCTGAATTCTAATCAATCACAAGAGGCTGGCTGCCAAGAACAATTTCCTCAAACCTGGAAAAAGTTCTACTATCTCACGCTAAGAAAATCAGAACATATTAGTCTATATTTTCTATGTCACTTCTGGGCTTTTATTTTTTTGCATGTGCATAAACTCATACCAGTAACACATGGGTGAGCTGATAAAAAAAATAAAAATCAGACAAACTGATTTCATCAAAATAGTCAGGAAAATGATGGTGATTGCTCAGAATGTATATTGTCAAAGAACAAAATCATTTATGACTTCTTTTTTTTTTTGTCTTGGGTTATTTAAACAAAATGAGAATCCTAGGCATGGTAGATCACAATGATGACTCTAAATTTGTATCTAAATTATTTTTCATGTGACTTTACAGGACTCTCCATCATGAGCACAGTGATTTATCCCACTGCTTAATACAAAGATTTATCATTAGACTAGAGGCCCAGTGAATAAAATTTGTGCATAGACAGGAGGGTCCCTCAGCCCAGCCTTCACCCTCTCCAATCTGGGACACCGTGGGGGATGTCTGACTACCAATTTAGACCCATAGGAATCAGGCCTAAAATGGCAGTCAGACATCTCTCTCTTGCAATCTGGGAATTCTGGCTCCTAACTGTTCACCTGTCTGCCTGCCTGATCACCCCTAACTGCCTCTGCCTCAGCCCCCACACCAGAAACCCAGGCTTCCCTCCTCTGGCCAGCTTCAAGCACCCAGGACCCGGGCTTTCCTCCCTCTAGCCAGTTGCAGACACCTGGAACCCATGCCAACTTCACCCAGGCTGGCTGCAGGCATCTGGGACCCCTGAGCAGCCCTAACTGCTCCCCTGCCTTTCTGATCACCCCTAATCGTCTCTGCCTTTAGCCCCACACCTGGAACCCAGGCTTCTCTCCTCTGGCTGGCTGCAGGCAACTGGGACCCGAGTTTCCCTTCCTCTGACCAGCTGCAGGCACCTGGGACATGGTTGGGGGGTTGGGGGTGTCCCTCAGCTCGGGCTTGACCCCTCTAACAGTCCAGGAATCCTACAGATGGCTTGGGCCTGAGGGGAGCAGGCGTGAGGGGAGCAGGCCTAAGCCACAGTCTGACCTCCCTCTGCGGGAGGTGATGGGGTTGATCAGGGGAATATGCTGCCCCATCATTCTGGCCACTGCTGCTCCCTCTGGCCTCCCTCCATGAGAGGTGACTGGGCCAATCAGAGGAAGGCGCTGCCCCATCACCCACCACCGCTACTGCCTCTGGCCTCCTCCTGTGGGAGGCGATGAGACTGATCAGGGGGAAGCACAGCCCCCATCACCCTACCACTGCTGCTGCCTCTGGCCTCCTTCTTCGGGAGGGAACTGGGTGGTCAGGAAAGGCACTGCCCCATCACGCCTCTGCTGCTGCCACTGCTGGTCTCCTTGGCGGCTGCTCTTGGCCCTCACAGCTGCTGTGACAGTGGCCTGCTTCGTGGCAGTGGCCAGCCCTCAGCCCTTGCAGCTGCTGCCATGGCTGCCTGCCTTTGGCCCTCGCAGCCACTGTGGCTTTGTCCAGAATGACAACCCGAAGACATCTGGTCTAATTAGCATATTACCCTTTTATTAGTATAGATTGCTTTGGCTCATGGGAAGTGATAGAGATCATCCAAGCCAATGAAATAAGCTTGCATATTAGGGCTTTCCCTTTAGTACCTCTGCTATCACCATGACAACATGACCAGACTACTCTTATGTTATGGGCATGTTGTCATGATGGTGGGACAGAATAGATTTTTACAAGTTTGCAAGACTTTATTGTTAAATAATCAGGAATTTGTAAGCCAATTTTAAATCACCGGTAGCCTACCATTAGCCATGATGGTAGTATTTATACCACAGGAGTGAGCAAATGCTAAAATGAGTCCTGCTTTTTCCTTTTTATTTTTCCCTTGAGAAACGACTTATGAGCATACCACTGTAGGTTGAATAGAACCAAATACCCTTGTTTGCCTCAGACACCAACCTGTAAATTCCCAAATGTATGAGCAGACCCAGACCAAACCAGCCATCTGCATGGCCAGTTCTTACCTAATTCCACACATTCTAGAAATAAATTTATTGTGTGCATTCTCTCTGCTTGGATCTAGAAGGTTCTATGACTTTGATAGAAATTATGCTGTGTGGTTTCTAAGACTGAGTCACAAAACCCGCTATGGCTTCCGCCTGATTCTATAGGAGGCCCGCTCATGCTCTCTTGGGGCCCAGGCCACATGTATGTGTTCCAGACAAAATTCTCAACTGAGGAACAAGATGGCAGCCAGCATTAATTGTCAGACACATGAATAAGGAAGCCTTTGATATGACACCAGTATCAGCCACAGTAAAGGGGAATGGGGATGTCAGTCCCAGTTACATCAGTCTCCTCTCAGAAATGGAATGGGGAGGGAAGATTTTATGATTCGTTTGCATCTCAAGGCTTCACAAATACATCCTAGGTCACAGACTTATAAATATACAACTCAACTGTTGAAAGTTTGATAATCTTCAAAATCGAATTTTTATATCTTCTCATATATATATATATATAATTTCATAGAAGGGAGAGGGAGATAGAGATAGAAGGATCAATGATGAGAGAGAATCATTGATTGGCTGCCTCTCACATGCCCTGCACTGGGGATCCAGCCCAGAATCTGGACATGTGTCCTGACTAGGAACTGAACTGTGACCTCCAGGTTCATAAATTGATGCTCAACCACTGAGCTACCAAGGCAAGACTCTTCTCTTTTTAAAATATTGCCCAACCTCCTATCTATTTCCCTGACTATAAGTCATTACTTGCTTCTTGGTGCTTTTGTGCTAGTTAAAGCAGAGCATGTACTTAGCACTCTGCATGTGCTATCTCATTTAATTCTAGTGACAATGTAATAAAGCAGGCATGCAATTTCCCTACCTTTCTGCTTGATCTGCCTTCTGCCTGACTCAAAACCAGAGGTTTGGTCTACTCTACTGTTCTTTCTTCACTTCTTCACTTTCATTCTTTTATAAAAGAATTATGTAAAGTATCCTTTCAAATAATCTAAAGGCCTGAGCTTCACTGCACACACCCTTTCAGGACACCCACATCAGATGAAATTTGTGTAAATGATTAAGCATATCAAAATCTGTCCTTAGCTTATCTTAACAAACTACAAGAAAAAACATAATATTTTTTCACCTGATTTAAGAAGCCTTCATTCTGAAGCCTTAAAATGTCCTCCTAGCCTTCTCTCTCAGAATTGCTTATTGTGGCTGGCCCACCCAATCTGATTTCTTGTGTCCATAAAATACTTCATTTAGCTGAAACTGGTTTGGCTCGGTGGATAGAGCGTCGGCCTGTGGACTGAAGGGTCCCAGGTTCGATTCCGGTCAAGGGCATGTACCTTGGTTGCAGGCACATCCCCAGTAGGGGGTGTGCAAGAGGCAGCTGATCGATGTCTGTCATCGATGTTTCTAACTTTCTATCCCTCTCCCTTCCTCTCTGTAAAAAATTAATTAAAATATATTTTTAAAAATTACTTCATTTATTCCTGCCTCCATGTTTTTGTAATTTACATATATAATATTTTATTGTATGTTTTATTTATACGATACCTCTATATGTAAATTTATGTCTATATGTTTATAAATATCGACAATGTCACAAATCAGTAATCTATAATAGAACTGTGCATTTTACTTATTATAAAATACTAGAGGCCCAATGCACGAAATTAGTGCAAGAGTAGGCCTTTGCAACCTCAGCTGTCTCATGGTCCATAGCCCTGCCTCCCACCCACTGGTCATTCCAGAAGATCATTTCAGAAGTTTGTTCAGGAAGGTAGTTCCACTTTTCAATCTAATTATCATATTAGCTCCTTATTATATGGAATAGAGGCCCGGTGGACAAAATTCATGCCTGGGGAGAGGGAGTGTCCCTCAGCCCAGCCTGCGCCCTCTCCAATATGAGACCCCTTGAGGGATGACTGACTGCCCATTTAGGCCAGATCCCACCAGGATTGAACCTAAATGGGCAGTTGGACATCCCTCTCACAATCCAGGACTTCTGGCTCCCAATGGCTCTCCTGCCTGTCTTCCTGACTGCTTCTGTCTGACAGCCTGATCACCCCTAACCCCTGCCAGCCTGATTGATGCCTAACTGCTCCCCTGCCAGCCTGTTTTCCTCATAACTACCTTCCCCTGCAGGCCTGGTGACCTCTAACTGCCCTCCCCTGCAGGTCTGGTCATCCCAGACTACCCTCCCCTGCAGGCCTGGTTCCCCCCAACTACCTTCCCTGGAGGCTTGGTCACCCCTAACTGCACTCCACTGCAGGCTTGATCCCCTCCAAATGCCCTCCCTTGTAGGCCTGGTCTCTCCCAACTGCCCTCCCCTGCTGGCCATCTTGTGGTGGCCATCTTATGTCCACATGGGGGGCAGGATTTTTGACCACATGGGGACAGTCATCTTGTGTATTGGAGTGATGGTCAATCTGCATATTACTCTTTTGTTAGGTAGGATAGAGTCTTGGTGCAAGGGTGGGGGCCAGCTGGTTTGCCCTGAAGTGTGTCCTGGATGAGGGTGGGGTTCTCTTTGTCATGAGGCAGCCTGAGCAAGGGGACTGTAGTGGTTTGCAGGCCAGCCATGCCCCCCCGTGACCCAAGTGGAGGTTCTGGTATTTGGGATTTATTTATCTTCTGTAATTAAAACTTTGTAGCCTGGAGTGGAAGTCTGAGCCAGCCAAGATGTGCAGAAAGCTTGGCTTCCTCCATCCCCAGGGAAACCCAAGCCTACCTCCTGCTCTCTCTGTTGCTGCAGCCATCTTGGTTGGGGTTAATTTGCATATCCACTCCTTATTGGCTGGTGGGTGTGGCTTGTGGGAGTAACAGAGTGATGGTTATTTTGCATATTACTCTTTTATTAGTTAGGATACTTCAATAATAGGTTAAAGAAACAATATGATGATACTTTGTCTCCATTAAATGGTAACTGATTTTCTAAGTTGTAGATGCAGAAATTGAAATGGTTGAAATATATCCAAAATTATTTCAGTATATTCCTTGGATAATATCTCTTAAAATATAACAAAAATACAGCTAAGGTATTAACTCCTTCATCCTTTAGAAAATACCTCTCTGTATAAAGCATGAATAATATAATTCAGATTCCATTAAAACAAGGAATCCATTGAGTGAATGCCAATAAACTGGGATTCTTTTTCACAGTAAAACTGTGAAAATTATAACTGTTTTGGGAATAATGTGGTATTTAAATAAGATATAATAGCAACTTGTTCTAATAAGAATGTTCTGACATGTATTTCTTCATGCAAGATCCTCTCTGATAGTTTTTCTTGTCTCACTTTATGTTACATTATTTTCCTTGTAAAACGGTTTTATTATTTTTCATACGGTAAGTTCCAACTAGGAACCATATTTCAAGCCTGATCGTTCTGGAGCAGCTATCTTTAGTGCCTTTCAGATGGCACTGAGACACCAGACTGAAGTTCTACTGATTTCAGATATGCTAAATTTCCTGAGATAGCCTATCTTATTGCTTTTCAAAAATAAAATCTAGATATAAAGTAGGAATTCTGATTAGTCTTCCCTGCAGTCAGTACCTTTATGATGAAGGATGTGACAGTGCTAACAGCTGCTCAGAATGCTTCACTGTTCTCTATTGCAAACCCACTGACACCAATGCTATTGCTCAAATTTGCTAAAGGAATTATTAGCAATAAAAATTATATAGGTTTGTTTGATTTATAGGGGATTCTACCACCACAAATATAATTATATTAGAGGTCTGCTTTTTATAGGCAGATGACATGGAACACAGTAAAAGAATAAATTAATCCTAAAAATGATGCAGCTCGGCAGGCGTAGCTCAGTGGTTGAGCATCAATCACTGAATCAGGAGGTCATGGTTCGATTCCTGATCAGGGCGCATGCCCTGGTCATGGGCTCGATCCCCAGTGTGGGGTGTGTAGGAGGAAGCTGATCAATGACTCTCTCTCATCATTGATTTTTCTATCTCTCTCTTCCTTTCCCTCCCTTTCTGAAATCAAGAAATATATTTAAAATATAAAAAAATAAAAATGATGCCAAATAAAAACAAATTTGGATTTAAGTTCAGAGAAATTTTATTTAAAAAAAGCTATTGCAAAAGAGCTCCAACCTCAGGATTGGAGCATCTCAAAATCAAACAGAGAAAGAATTTTCCCTCTGGAGAAGGGCCAGCAGAGCTAGCAGGAACTTTTTAGGGGAAATTTAAAAGTGAAGGCAGATGAACAAAACCAAAGTTCATGGACCTATAGAGAGTAGAGAAGTCTAATTAAAGTTTAATTAAAGTCAGTGGGTGATGGGAAACTGTGAACACTTGATCCATGTGTACCAGAAATTCTATTTTGAAATCAAATTGAAACCAAGTCAACAAATATGTTTGAGTGTCTACACCTGCAGGACACTTTGTACTCTGGAAAATGACAAACTCTCATTGACCATGGCCCCATCCCTCTCCTTGGAATTGACCAGTGGGAACTTTGTGCTTGACTATATCTTGATTGCACTCACTTTTCTGCCACTTGGAATGCTTCAGGGAATGAGTGATGAGACAATAAAGATAAAGTTAAGATTTGTGAGTTCACAACAGTGCTCACTAGCAGTTATAGACATACTAGAGGCCCAGTGCATGAAATTCATGCACAGGAGGGTATTCCCTCAGCCTAGCCTGTGCCCTCTCCAATCCGGAACTCCTTGAGGGATGTCTGACTGCCCATTTAGGCCTGATCTTTGGGCGTGAGCCAACCAGGATGGGCGGGAAGTTTGGCTTTCTCCATTGCTGGGGAAACTCAAGCCTCCTGCTCGCTCTGGTGGGATCAGGTTTAAATGGGCAGTCAGACATCCCTCTCACAATCCAGGACTGCTGGCTCCCAAGTGCTCACCTGCCTGCCTTCCTGATTGTCCCTACCCACTTCTGCCTGCCAGCCTGATCAACCCCTAACCACTCCCTGGCCAGCCTGGCTGCCCCCAACTGTCCTCCCCTGCAGGCCTGGATCCCCCTCAACTGGCTTTCCCTGTAGGCCTGGTCACCCCCACCTTCCCTTCTTTGCTGGCCTGGTCACCCCTAACTGCCCTCCCCTGCAGTCTTGTTTGACCCCAACTGCCCTCCCCTGCTGGCCTGATTGCCCACAACTGCCCTCCCTTGCAGGTCTGATCCCTCCCAACTGCCCTCCCCTGCTGGCCATCTTGTGATAGCCATCTTGTGTCTACATGGGGTCAGCCATCTTTGACCACATGGGGACAGCCATCTTATATGTTGGAGTGATGGTCAATTTGCATATTACTCTTTTATTAGATAGGATAGAGGCCTGATGCATGGGGTGGGATCCAGCTAATTTGCCCTGAAGGGTGTCCTGGATCAGGATGGGGGTTCTTTTGGGGTGTGGGGCGGCCTGGGTGAGGGGCCTGTAGGTTTGCAGGCTGGCCATGCCTCCCAGCAACCGAAGTGGAGGCCCTGGTATCTTGGATTTATTTATCTTCTATAATTGAAAATTTATAGCCTTGAGCAGAAGCCAAGACTGGCCAGGGTGGGCAGGAAGCTTGGCTTTCTCCATTGCCAGGGAAACCCAAGCCTCCTGCTCACTCCATGGCCACAGCCATCTTGGTTGGAGTTAATTTGCATATTTGCTCCTGATTGGTGGGCATGGCTTGTGGGCATAACAGCTGTACAGTCAGTTTGCATGTTTCTCTTTTATTAGTGCAGATGGTAACAGTAGTTGAATTTTTCTTGGGTGGTTTTATAAATTTATGGCAATTAGATATCATGGTGTGTGTGTGTATATGTGTGTGTGTGTGTGTGTGTGTGTGTGTGTGTGTATGTGTATGTGTGTGTGTTTTCTGTGTTGAGGTTAAAGAGGCAAGATACAAAGTTTCTGTCAAGTCCAAGTGGTTTGTGATTGGAGTAAGTGCCTCTTCTTCAGAATGTAAGCTGAGGACTGGCTCAGTCCAGCTAACCACTGAGTTCACACACTAGTTGCCAAAGTAACACCAGAAAAGAGCATCAGAAAAAAGCTAAATACTCATTTTATTCCTAGAACTGCCTGTAATAATGTGGATGACGGTGTGCTAATCACTTAAACATTTTGAACCTCATAACTAATATCAAAGAATTAAAGCATTTGGTAAATTTCATGGTTGTTCCCCCTCAATTTCTACAAAATGTGATCATCATTGATAATTATAAAGTTAGACAATAAATTGCACTTTCATTTGTAGAGATATGAGTTAAAAGTTAATGAGCAAGATTTATTTGGTTAAAGACCACATAAGAGATGCCAAATAGTACATACAATGAATTATCATATAAGTGCTACAGATATCTGTCTAGTAACAATTCACGGAAGAGTGAGAATACTTCCAAATCTATGAAAAACATAAATGCAAAAAGGCACTCAAATTTTTTATTTAGGTATTTTTTTAAACACAGTAGGCAACCTTATTTGCTATATATTTAGAAGCTGGTACAATTGAGGCAAGAAGCACAAAACTTAGGGTTTCTCTGTGTTGAGAAAATCTAAGTGGAACCACTTGTGAAAATATTTTCTCAAGCTAATCCATATGTTTATTTATGAAAATTGGGTCTGAAATATATCCCCTTTATGTGTAGATGGATGCAATTTAATCAATATTTACAATATTTATATTTGCCAGCAGGGTACCATAATCTTTGTCTATAAGATATGATTTTAGGGTAATAGTAATATCAACTTTTCATCCCTAAGAAAATAAAAAATGAAACTTGATAGCTTTTTTTAATCATATCAGATTAGAGATTAGTGGTAGTTAATATTTAATTATTTACTCTCTTTTAGGGCCGATATTCTTAGTATTTTTAATAGAATTTATTCAATTACATCAGAGGAAAAACAAATTTGCCAAGAACATACATAAATAAAATGTAAATACCACTCACTTAGATGTACTAAAATCCAATACACAGCCGTGTTCTCAAAGTGGCCTTAAACATGACATATTAAAAATAGGGTGTGGTTATTGTAAGAATGAGTCTGGCTAGCCATAAAAGGTGGAAGAATATTCATCTATGTTTAAAAAAATGTCTAACATTTGGGGAGTAGTATTTGGTGTAGGAGAAGATAAGTGTTACATGCTTCGCTATGAACTAGCAAATAGGATTAATCTCTACCCATCTATCAGGAAGACTGATGACCCCTTTAGCTGGTTAATGCAGGGTCTTTTTTCAAGCTTCAGATGTCTTTGTGATGTGAATTTTATGGCTCAACAACTTTCCAAGGTTATTCTATTTATGGTGCAGAGTAATTTGTCAACTTAACCACTGCTGCTTGGAATAACATTCATTCTGATCTCCCACCATAAGTTCATATTTATTGTGATAGATAATAAATTACCTGTCATTGCTGAGTGAGGTGCAGAAAGTTTACTGGTGGTAACCAAAAGGCAATCAAAGCTCATTCTGAAGTGTTCTTTGGATTTAAAATAAAAATGAGATAATATTCACATCAATAGATAACAGTCCTATATAGTAAAAGGCTAATATGCAAATTTGACCAAATGGCAAAACAATTGAACTGAACAATCGGTCGCTATGACATATGCTGACCACTAAGGGGTGTATGTGGAACGTGGCGGGCATCGGCAGCAGGCAGCAGAGCGCAGAACAAGGTGGGTGTCAGCCGCGGTGGAATGGTGGAGATAGTGAGCAGGGGCCCCAGATCAATGCAGGGTGCCGATTGCTGTCATCGGGGTGAGCCTCTGGTGGTTACTGAAAATTCTTTGCTTTTGTATGCTGTGGTCCTGTGCAGTACTTGCACCTTCTGCTGGCACCAGAGCCACTGCTTCACCTACTGTTGGCACTGGCCCCACTGGCACCTACAGCTGGCACCAGTCCCAATCAATTGGCACCGTTAGGAGGTGCAAATGGTGGGTGCTGGTCCTGATTGCCCCTGAGGGCTTGCTTTTCTGTTTCCCCCTACTCCTGAGGGAGGGGCAGCAGCCGTCATTCGCACCCACTGCTGGTGCTGGCCCCAATCCCTCTGTGCTGTCAGTGGGTGGGTTCAGGGCTGGTACCATTAGCAAGTGGGAACGGCAGTGTTGGGAGGGAGGCTGCTGGAAGAAAAGGGCCTGGGGGCTGCAGTGGGAGGAGCCAGGTGGGGGTGCAGAGGATGAGCCAAGACCCACCTTTATGCCCATGCAGCCTCGTGACCCACAGTTCCTTTTAAGGTGCATGAATTCATGCACTGGGCCACTAGTATTTTTATATTTTTCAATTTATGCTACAGAATTTCCAAACCTTTGTTTTATTTTTTCTTACAGTTGGTGAAATGAGGGCCCATACTTTTCAAAACTTCTCCCAGAAGTTTACATCAACATTCAGTCAGTTTTAGTTATACTAGTAAAATATACTTGGGATGGGAAGGGTAGAGAAAGCTAAACATATAACTAACATCTCCTGAGAGCTTCTGTGTACTGGCACTCTGTTATGCCTATTATTTCACTTAAATAACAAAACTGAATATTTCATGACTTAGGACATAAGGGTGAATTGTCTTCTGAAGAAAGTGTAATATAAATATACTCATGTCTCAGACATGAGGCCTTTTAAAAAAAATTTTCGATCTTTCAGAGGGAGGTGGATGTCTGCAGCCATCTGAAGCCGGCAGCTGCGCACCCATCAAACAGCTGGGGACCCGAGGACCCAGAGCTCCGCTCTCCAATCAGCACAGACACGCAGCGGACTCAGAGATCCACAGACACGCAGCGGACTCAGAGATCCACGGAGCACACGTTTGTGCGGCTCAATCAACGTAAGAGAGAGAACTACATAGCCAGACACCCGGAGAAGAAAGACCATGGGCAGAAAAAGAAACAGCCCACATAAGACAGAAAGGCAGGTTTCACCAGAAAAGGAAGTAAACGAAATAGAAGCAGAAACAAGCCAGCCAGAGAAAGAGTTCAGAGAAGCGGTCATAAGCTGGTTTAAAAGATTGGAAGACAAAATCGACAAGAA
>PVJN01011693.1:0-53341 GCA_004026805.1 Lasiurus borealis
GGGAGGAGGAGGGAGGAAGGAGGAAGGAGGAGGGAGGAAGGAGGAGGGAAGAGGGAGGAGGGAGAAGCTCTGATGCATGCCGAATGCCCTGGGAGGGTCCCCTCCTCACCCAGCCCAGGACCGGGGGACTCCAGCTGCCGATTTTTGCCCTGATGGGCTGGGCTAATTAAGGGCCTTCTGCATGGAAGAGCACATGCCCACGCATGCTTGCCCCCTGTCAAAACCCCTCTTCAGCCTTTACACTTTGCCTTCAAAGTAAAAAATGACTTTCATGGAGATGCCATCCTAAAGCACTTTCCATGCTGGGTGATCCGTTTCCTGGGCACATCCACAGGGCGGGCTTAGAGGGTGAATCAGCGCCCACCCCCGACGCGAGGCCAGCCTCCAGATTCTTGGGGCACCACCCTGGGGTGTTGCTGGCAAGCGTTTGGGCCGCGGGGCCTGACACCCACCTGAAGGTGCTTCTTGACCATCTCGTCGCTGATGCCCAGGTGCCGCTGGCAGGCCCCGGTGTTGCAGAAGCAGCCGGTGCGCAGCTGGATGTTGAAAAGACTGGCCATCTTCTCCACCTGCGGGTGGAACGCGGCACGGAACCAGGTGAGGCATGACGGGCGTTACTGACGGCCTGGCCAGGGTGTCAGTCACCATCGGGACCTCTCTTGCCCGACAATACAATGAAAACAGGAGCCTGCACGCTTGCTCTCAAGTGCCCTGATCTTCGCACGTTTACTGAACACACTTTATAAGATGTTACTGGTCAGCCAGGTTTATCCAGTGGAATACAGATGCCTGCCTGAGAAAAGAGAAAGTATCGCCCCGACCGGGTAGCGTGATTGGGTAGAGTGTCATCCTAATACTATGGTTCCGTCCCCAGACAGGACACATACAAGAATCAACCAATGAATGCCTAAATAAGTGGAACAACAATCTCTCTGTCTCCCTCTCCTTCTCCCTCTCTCTCTCTCCTTTTCAAAAAAAAAAAAAAAAAACTTTTGCCGAGACTGGTTTGGCTCAGTGGATAGAGCATCGGCTTGTGGACTGAAAGGTCCCAGGTTTGATTCCAGTTGGGGGCATGTATCCTGGTTGCGGGCACATCTCCACTGTGGGGCGTGTAGGAGGCAGTTGATCGATGTCTCTCTCTCATCGATGTTTCTGACTTTCTCTCTCCCTTCCTCTCTGTAAAAAATCAATAAAATATAAAAATTAAAAAAAAAAACTTTAAAAAATTAGGCCAAAATTCCAAATCAGGGCTGACGCATTTCAAGCGAGATGAGTAAGTACAGAACCCAAGTGCGGCTGCGACACATGCAGCCCCGGGCACCCTCGGCCACCGGATTGATCCCAGCGCAGGCCCAGCTCAGTGACCACTCAGAGCAGCTTCGCCTGGGCTCCCAGCCCGTACTGACAACAGTACTGTGCTGACCCTGTGTGTTATCAGTTTGCTTTTCATAATGCCCTAACTTTGGGCTGAACCCTGGAATTGTTGTCCAATCCCTAAGTTCCAAGGCCTTTCCCTGTCCCCTGGCAGCGCTGGGAGGCGATTCCCATTCACTCAAGACACACAGGCAGGGTTAGCCTGGGGGACGCGGGTCCCAGCGCTTCTGCTGTGGGCCACGGGCTCCATTCCTCCGAGGCCTGGAGGCCCAGTGAGGGTTACACTCAGGGGGGTCACCTAACTGCACTCAGGGAAACACATCTTTTTCTTTTTTTAATTGCTTTCAGAGAGGAAGGGGAGAAAGAGAGAGATAGAAACACCAATGATGAGAGGGGAATCATTGACTGGCTGCCTCCTGCACGCCCCCTACTGGGGATCCAGCCTGCAACCTGGGCATGTGCCCTTGACTGGAATCAAACCTGGGACCCTTCAGTCTGCAGGCTCATGCTCTATCCACTGAGCCCAACCAGCTAGGGCAACAAATACATCTTGAGCAGTGGGGTGAGTCCTGGGAACTTTCCTCCCTGGGGAGTCACGTGTTGGGTCGCCAGAGCAGCCACGAGGATACAGCGCCCTCTGCAGCACACAGGCACGGGGGCCAGCCTGGGCGCTGGCTGGGAGCTCTGGTACCTCTCTTGTCAAGACCATGGCTGTCTCCCCTGGACCATCAGAATGAGAAGAAGCTATTCTCTGGGCTGAACCACGAGGCCTCCGAAAACAGCTCCACTCGTGGTGTGGAAACCCATCCTGTCATCTCAGAGTCTGGATGAGACCTGGCAGCACCTCTGGGTCTGGCCAGCCCCATTTCCAGGGTCAGAGGAAGGGATTGGTGGCAATGGCGCCCTCTAGTGGACATTCTGAGAACAGCGCTCTACTAAGGGATTAGTGGCAATGGGGCCCCTAGGAAAGCGGCCTCCCTCTCCAAACCCCAACGCCCATGCTCAATCAGAAGTCACGCGTAGCTGCCTTCTCCCACCCACTCCTAGTTACCATTGCTCCAAGCAAGCCACTCCAACTTGGTGAAATAAAACAACCATTTCATTGTGCTCTTGGCTACAGTGGCTCAGGAATTGAGAAAGGGCACCGAGGAGGTGACCTGACTCTGATTCGTAATTTCTCAAGTCTCGGTTGGGAGGACTCAAAAGCTGGGAGTGAGGTGGCATTGGAGGTTGGAGTCGCCTGGAGACTGACTTACTCACGTGTGAATCTGGCCTCCCCGCTAGGCGGGCTCAAAATAGCACTGCCACCATCTAGTGCCTTCCTCGGCCTCTCCCTGGGTGTGGCTTCCTCACAGCAGGACAGCCTCAGGGGAGAACCGCTTACATGGTCACACGGGGCTCCAAAAGTGAGTGACCCCGGGAACAAGGCCCACGTGGCTTCGTTGTTGTTTTTTTCTGACTCAGCCTCCAAAGGCATGCAGTGTTACCTGGGACGTTCTACTGGCTCTGAGCAAGTCCTAAACCCACCAAGATTCAAGGGGAAGAGACGGGAACCCCGCCTAGAAGAGGAGGTAGGAGAGGATGCTGTTTGGGCCATACCTCCCTTCATCCAAACTTCCCAGCATGCCCGAGTTTTCTTCCACTCTCCACCCCGCTGAATCCCACACAGGCCTGTCCTGTGCCCAGCGAGGTGAGGGTTGCTGCATGCAGGGAGGGTGAGGAACAGGCCTGACCACCAGGTAGCGCCCAAGACTCCCCGCCCAGAAGCCTTGGTGCTCAATGTTTATTGAGCGTTTGCTCCATCGCAGGCCTTGTCCTAAGGGCCTGGCTGTGTACCTCACTTAATCCTCACGACAACGCTCTCAGCAAGGTGCACTGTTATCCCCACTTCATGTGGACATGGCGAGTTTGAATTAACTTGCTCAAGCTCCCCGAACCAGCAAGAGGCAGTCAGAATCTGAATCCGGAATGAAGATAGGAGGCCTGGATGTCTAAAACAAGAACCCCAAGGCTTCTCAGAGAAGGCTACGTGGTTTTTTGTTGTTGTTATTGTTGTTGTTGTTGTCGTTGTTGTTGTTTTTAAATATCTTTCATTGATTTTTTACAGAGAGGAAGGGAGAGGGATAGAGAGCTAGAAACATCATTGAGAGAGACATCAATTAGCCACCTCCTGCACACCCCCACTGGGGATGTGCCTGCAACCAAGATACATGCCCCTGACCGGAATCGAACCTGGGACCTTTCAGTCCGCAGGCCGATGCTCTATCGACTGAGCCAAACCGGTTTGGGCAAGGCTATGTTTTTTGTTTTGTTTTTTATACACCCCAGAAAGAGACAGCCAAGCCCAACCAGGACACCATCTGGTCCCCACACTGCGAAGCTCCCTCAGCCCAGTTAGAACACAGCTGGCTTCCTGCACCAGCACAGCCGGCCTGCCCTCAGCCCCGGAACCTACTCATAGGACCGGCTTCCTCCACAAACGCACAGAGGGAGACACTTGTCGGTGGGAATGGCATTCCTGGTGCAGTCAGTGAGGTGCCTGGACAGGCAGCTCCCTCTTAGGTGACTCCCCCGAGTTTAACCTGAGCCACCTCTTCTTTGAAGCATCTCTGAGCAAACGGGAATTCTTTCCCGGCTCTACCCGCCACAGCACACTTCACACCATCTTCCTCTAACCCTCAAGAAGCATAAACTGATCTTAGGTTTAAGGAGAAAACTTATTTGCCTGGCCAGCGTGGCTCAGTGGTTGAGTGTCGACCTATATACATCAGGAGGTCATGGTTCGATTCCCATTCAGAGCACATGCCTGGGTTGTGGGCTTAATCCCCAGTGTGGGGCGTGCAGGAGGCAGCTGATTAGTGATTCGCTCTCATCATTGATGTTTCTATCTTCCTCTCCCCCACCCTTCCTCTCTAAAATCAATGCAAATATATTTTTAAAAATAAAACTTATTTTACCAATGACCTAGAATAGCATATCTAAGAAGGCAAACCTTTTGTCTCCATGCATTTTCCACACACACACACACACACACACACACACACACTCACATGCTTCTGAGTAGTTTGGGGGCTGCTTCTTCAGGTATATAGCTAAGGGGCTCGAGGGAGCCTGCAGTCAACCAACCCAAGAGACTCTCGATGGCTGTGTCTCCAACACCAGTGAAAACCCAGAAGAATATTTCTCAAGTTTACTCCTCAGAAAGTTAGTGGCTACTCAGAAGAAGACATTATGCCTTGAGAAATGGGTTTTGTTTGAGAAAGTCTGGGTTTGACAAAGGTGTTTGGGGACAGCAGCTTTCCTGGGAAGAAGACAACCATCCTCCAAAGTAGCTGATGACCACACCTGCTCCTCACAGAGCAGCTGCAGGAACCCCCGCTCCAGGAAGGACCTGAGACCCCCACGCCCAGTCTGTAACACTCCATCCGGCGACCACCAACCGCCATGTCTGAGTGCGTGGTGTGACTTTGGACTCTTTAAAAGACCGGCCAGTGACCGGCTTACTCAACTGTGGCACCAAAGCAAGCAGTTCCTGGCCTCCAGACCCTACCAGCACTGTTTTCATGAGGAAATAGATACAAAGACTGTCCCTGCAGAAGCGCCTTTATACCCAACCCACCAAAGCCTTTGAACTCGTGCTATGCGTGAACGTGGCACAAGCAAAGGCTTCTGTGGTACTAAGGACACTTTTTTCTCTTGTCTTAAAAAAAAAAGAGAGAGAGCCGAGACCGGTTTGGCTCAGTGGATAGAGCGTTGGCTTGCGGAATGAAAGGTCCCAGGTCGATTCCGGTCAAGGGCATGTACATTGGTTGCGAGCACATCCCCAGTAGGGGGCGTGCAGAAGGTGGCTGATCGATATCTCTCTCTCATCAATGTTTCTAACTTTCTATCTCTCTCCCTTCCTCTCTGTGAAAAGTCAATAAAATATTTTAAAGAGAGAGAGAGAGAGAGAGAGTTCTGAGTTGCAAGCAACATACAAACAAATGGTGAGAACGGGCCTATGACTTTGCATGACTCTGTGTCACTGGGGCTACCCAGCTGCCTGTACCTCAATGACCTCAGACATGGTGCCTGGTCACCACTGCTTTCCTGCTGACACGACTTTGGGGTGTCCTCTGTGCCAGCAGCGCTGGCCCTTTGCACTGCTGTCAGAGACTCGCCTCTCTCTTCCCACTGGCCATTGCTCCTGGCTGGAGAAAGAGGCTGAAGGACTAAGCAGACCTCTTGCAAAGAGCTTCCTCGGAAGAGGCCTGGCCTTCCTCGCAGCTCCTGCAGAGGCCCAGCGGCCTTGCCGCACATTTCGGGATTGGGGAGGCAGCCGGGTTCCAGACAGGAGCGAGCCCGCTGTGAACGGGAGGTGCCGTGGACAGAAACCCACCTGGGAGTAGCCGACGACGCGCCCCTCAGCGTCCAGCACGTTGAAGTTGATGATGGGCCCCTGCACCTCGAGGCTGCGGAACGCAGAGTCGCAGTAGATCCGCGCCACCGGGGCGCCGTTGGGGTAGCGGAGCGCGCGCAGGGCGGTGTAGGTGTACTGAGCCAGGGCGAAGGTGTGCTGCTGCACGTTCTCCATGCCGCCTCAAAAACAGGACAACGCCGGAGAGCTGTTAGCCACGGGAAACCCGCTCGCTCCGTTTCAACAAACATAAAAGTTATAACTGGTCGACTTGGACCTGAGGTTCATGATTTTAAATACCGTGGTACCTCAAGATACAAACACCCTAACATACGAGATTTTTGAGATATGAGATTTTTGAGACACGAGCCATCGAGTGAGCGAGCGATTTTTGCTTTGAAATACGAGCAACATTTGAGATAGGAGTAATCATGCGGATCGGCCGGCTGCACAGGACCCACCAGTTTACTGCGACTCGAGCGTCTCGTAGTTTCCCATGCCTCAAGGTTACGGAACGAATTAAACTCCTATCTCGAGGTACCACTGTACTTGTAAATATCTGGTACTGCCCATATGGTAAATGTGTCGGTCTTTGGTACTAAACCAGTTTACCATTGCTGAATTTTCCCAGGGAAACACCTGCCATTCACACATATATAATAGTATGCACTACAATCTTTAAAAAAAAAAAAACAATGACGTAGGAAAAATCGGGGTTTGCTCTATTGGAAACCTGACACTGTCCATCTCCTTTCAAAGGTGCCCTGGCCCTGTCAGAGCCCGCCACTTGCGTGTGGGTGCCATGTTATATCTTTCCTGGAGAAAGCGTTCTTCAGTCTTTCCTGCTCACCTCCTCTCTGTCCCGGCTAATGCCCACCCCCCTACCACCTCCCCAAAGGGCTCTCTTCTCCCATGAGGCCCGGCCATCTCCAGTGTGGGGCTAAGGACCTGTGGCCCCCCTGGTTGTGACAAAAGAGACGGAGGAAGGGCTGCCTAACTGTGAAGCCAGGCCCCTGGTTCACCCCAGGGCCCTCTCCACGGGGTGGGACAAGCAGTGCCACCAGCTCTAGCAGCTCGGCCTCTGGAAGGGGCACAGCAGGATGGCGGGTGCCTGGCTCACCAGCCGGAGGCTCCTCCAGGCCTGTACTTTGGGTCAAGCCCCAGGTGACAGGAAGTGGTATCAGTCGGTGTCAGTCTACAGGGAGCACCCCAATCTGCCCACACCCCTAAGCGCCCATCAGAAGGGAAACGTGCAAAGGCACGGAGGTGGGAGGCTTGGGGTCAGGCCTCTGGGGAGGAAGCAGGCTCGCCAGGTGGGGCACCCAGCAAGGTACGAGCGGAGAAGGTCTCAGGACCTGTGACCGGTCCCAGTGCAAGGACTGGGATGTTCCCTCTGCTTCTGGGAGGTGGATCATGTCCTGCCTCGAGCTGTCTCTCTCCTGCAGAAACGCTCTGTCACACCCTAACCGGTTTGGCTCAGCGGATAGAGCATCGGCCTGAAGACTGAAGGGTCCCAGGTTCGATTCCGGTCAAGGGCATGTATCTTGGTTTCGGGCACATCCCCAGTGGGAATGTGCAGGAGGCAGCTGATCGATGTTTCTCTCTCATCGATGTTTCTAACTCTCTATCCCTCTCCCTTCCTCTCTGTAACAACTCAATAAAATATATATTTTTTTAAAAATGCTCTGTCACCGACAAAAAACCCCGGGCCCTGCTTTTGCCCCAGGAGCCACTGAGAGGTTCTCTAGCGCCGGCTCTAAAGGCGGTTACCGCACAGCGGCTGTGTGCGAGTCACGCACCCACTCTCCCTCATCGGAACCACCCTGGGCTGGGCCCCCCGGAGCACGCGGCTGCGGGAGCCACTTCCCCGGGATAACAATGTCCCTTACCTGTGAGGCGCTCCAGGGCATCAAATCCATGCTTGAGGGCTATCACGTCAAGGAATGGGATGGTGCCATCCTCAAACCTGTAACCAGGGAGAGAGGAGGTCAGGCGGGGGCCGCGTCTCCACATGCATGTTGTGGCATGTAACGACTCAGGCTCAGCCATATCTGGGAACACCTTCTCTCCGCCATTCCATAAGCGTCACTCTCCTCCGGGGGCAGGGGCTCTGCGCACCAGACCCACAATAGTACCCTCAGGGTGGCTGGCACAGTGACAGGCCCTAAAGACGGTCGCCCTCTGAGACGTGGTCAAGCAGCTAAAACCGGTTTGGCTCAGTGGATAGAGCGTTGGCCTGCAGACTGAAAGGTCCCAGGTTTGATTCCAGTCAAGGGTATGTACCTTGCTTGCAGGTACATCCTCAGTAGGGGGTGTGCAAGAGGCAGCTGGTCAATGTCTCTCTCTCATCGATGTTTCTGACTTTATATCCCTCTCCCTTCCTCTTTGTAAGAAATCAATAAAATATATATTTTTAAAAAATAATAATAATAAAAATAAACATGAACAAGCAGAGATGCTTGGCTGCCCCGAGAAGACTTTGGATTTGACAGAACCTCAAGGGCTGTGGGCTCTTGAAAGGCTGCACTTGACCCCAAGAGGATCCCACTGGCAGGGCACCACGTCACTGTGATCAGCGGTGCCCTGGGGTAAGGGGGCATCTGTGCAAGAGCCTGAGATTCCAACGTCTACAGAGCCACAAGCTTCTCTAAAAGCCATGAGGCTCTCCACATAGCAGACGCACCTCTTCCTGATTACCCAGGGGGGTGTGTGCTGGCGTTTTACAATTATCCACCAGATCTTTGTTGTGCCAGGAGGCCGCACACAATGTGACAGGTAAAACCCTGCCCTCATGCGCTTCCACTCTCCTGAGGGCCTGGAAACAAGGCACAACAAACAGCAGCCAGGCACAGAGAAGCCAATAAGCAACAAGCCGGTGGTGACACGCGCGATGAGCAGCATAAAGCAGAGGGGCCGGCGGCCGTGCTAGAGAGGGGGCCGGGGTGGTCCTCTCTGAGGGAGGCCATTTGAGCAAAGAGGCGTGGACAGGAGAGAGCGGGAGAGGCCGCTCATTTTGAAACAGCGGAGTCCACAGTGTCAGAGAGAACAGCGTCCCAGGGAGAAGGGGCAGCACACACACTGGGCACAGGGAGCCTGGCACACATACCCCAGCAGCAAGAAGGCCCCGGGGGGGACCAGGCAGGAGCGGGCAAAGTAGGGGGGTAGGAGATACATTCAGAGGACTTCCACCCTGGATGAGCTAGCAGGGGCTTGAGGGCCCTGAGCAGAGAGGAGTGACGGGATGGGACCTAGACTTTGACAAGACACCTCCGGCTGCTGCAGAAGTGATGGGACAGCGGGGGACACGGGAGGTCCGCAAGCATCGGGACGAAGGGTGGTGGCAAACAGCAGCTGGGTGCCAGCTGAAGCTGTCAGTGAGAACATTGTGTTCTGTGTGTTAATGCTGCAGGATGAGGTGTCCTCCAAATATTGTTGCTGCAATGTTCGTTTCCTCATCAAATGAATGGTAATTAGTGGACCTACAGAATCAGTGGATCAATAATAAACTACTAGTTGTAATGAATGACTACCTAGTTAACCTTTCATAAATTAACATTGTCTGCCAATAACAACTTGTTATTAATTGGCCAATAATAAATAGTTATTAATCAATAATTAAGAGGCTCTTAGGGGGGAAGGGAGGTTGCTTGTTTTCATCAAAGACTGAGTTATCAAATAGAAAACATGTTCAAGAAGCATGTAGGTTGTGTATTGGATTTCTCTAGCTCTAAGTTCACTAGAAAAATTTCAGCTTGCTGGGCATCTCGGTGTGGCACCTGCCGTAAGGCCATCCACCCACATGGGAGGGAAGTGGTCCGGGCCGGCCCAGCACCCACACCTGCCGGAGCCAGCTGCCCACTTCTCTCTGCCCTCACAGGCCTGATTGGCGCAATGAAGTTTAGGTTGCTCTGCCTTTAAGTCATATGTTGTGGCTCTTTCTTTTCTCACTTAATTATGTTACACATTAACCTATCACACTTGTGTTCAAAAGGTTTTACATGGGTGTTTCTGTTTCAGAGTCCCCCAGCTCCGGGGCGTTCCAAATAAAAAAAGACATCAAATAGCATCGCAATGTATGGATCCAACTCCATCTTGGTGCTTCACCTATTAGCACTAAAGAGCTGTATCATGAAAGGAGCCACTTTTTTTATTTTTAATCCTCGCCAGAGGACATGCTTGTTGATTTAACAGAGAGGGGAAGAGAGAGGGAGAAAAAAAATCATTGTGAGAGAGAAACATAAATTAGTGCCTTCCTATATGTGCCCCAACCGGGGATGGAACCCACAACCGAGGTATGTGCCCTGACCAGGAATCGAACTTGCAATTTTTCAGTGTATGGGATGACACTGAACCAACTGAGCCACACAGGCCACGGATAGAGACCCACTTTACAGGAAAAACAGGAGGTGCCGAGATCAGGCCACAAGCCCCTGTCCCCACGGCTGGGCTGTGTGGGAGTCAGGACTCACTCTCCTGGGAAACCAGCTCTGGGGCCATCTCTGCAGGACCCTTGAGTCTGCACCTGGGTCTGTGGAGGATCTGACCCCCTTCCCATCCAGACCCCAGGCCTCCTCAGACACCAGCAGGTGGCCCAACCTGTCCCCACCCCAGGGCACCCCCTCCTGTTGTAACCAGCAGAGCCCTGAGTTCTCAGCTAGCAGTTTCAGCTTCTCACATATTAGACCTCATGGGTCCCATCGCCATCTGGGAAATTCCTGAGCACGAGCCCCGTCGCCTGCCCTGCAGCCTGGGAAACCCGGCAGAGGCCTGCCAGCTGGATGCCAAGTAGCTGCCTGCCCCCCAAGGTCCTTTGTACCGCACAGCGGGGCTCAGGGGCAGCTGTTAACACAAGCCGGGTGGCCTCTCATTTAACCGATTCCTCCTATTAACAGGGGCCACGCTGAGCTGATTCATTCTGGCTGCTAAAAGCCAGCTATGCGCCGAAACCGGTTTGGCTCCGTGGATAGAGCGTGGGCCTTTGGATTGAAGGGTCCCAGGTTCGATTGATTCCGGTCAAGGGCATGTACCTTGGTTGCGGGCACATCCCGGTGGGAGGCATGCAGGAGGCAGCTGATCGGTGTCTCTCTCCCATGGATGTTTCTAACTCTCTATCCCTCTCCCTTCCTCTCTGTAAAAGAGCAATAAGATATATTTTTTAAAATTTTAAAAAATAATAAAAGCCAGCTATGCTGCCAACGTGTGTGCATGCTTGTTCAAAATCGTTCAAATCGCTGCTTTCATGGACACCCCTCACCAACACTCTGTGCAAAGGCCTGGGACCCCCTCCTTCCTCTGTGGGGACCTCTCACCTCTTCTATGTGCAGCCCTTGTGCACCCACAGCTAAAGGGGCCCGCAAGCAGGAGCAGAGTTCACTGAGCCATGGCCTCTGCCCCCCACACCTGAGCCTGCCACCAGCCTCCGTCCCTGCCAGGAATGGCCCAGCCTCCCCCCTGACCGCCCTGCACAACCCTACAGGCTGCACAGCCAGACCCCAGACTCGAGGGCCGACCTCTCCGCCAGCGCCCGCCTGGGGATGTAGAAGTCCTCGCCCGCCAGGTACGCCGCGGCCGTGCCTCCTCCGAAGTAGGTCTTGCTCAGCAGCGGGGCCACCCGCCGGTGCACCAGCAGCGCCCCCAGGCCGGTGGGGAAGCCGAAGATCTTGTAGAAGGAGAGGCAGACGAAATCCGCCGGGTGCGCCGCCAGGTCCAAAGGGGAGGTGCTGGCGTAGGAGGCCGCGTCCAGCAGCACGAACCAGCGCCCCGGCGGCGCGGGCGCGCTCACCGGGCACAGGCGCCCGGACCTGGCCGCCCCGACCCAGGACAGCGGGTACCTGGCGCCCGAGAAGTTACTCTGAGCCGGGTAGCAGAAGAGGTGCGGGGGCTGGCCGGCGGGGGCGCCGGCGGGGGCGCCCCGTTTCGCCGCCGCCCACACGTCCTCGGGCCTCACCGGGACGCAGGTGGCGCTCCTGGCGGCGGCGAGCGCCCGCATGCCCACCACGGAGGTGTGGCTGTCGGTGAGGTAACAGAACAGGCTGCCGCCGCTCTCGGGGCCGCGGGGCACCCACGGGAAGGCTTCGGCCGCCAGCTTGAGGGCCGCCGTGCTCCCCGCGGTGAAGACGACGCTGTAGTCCTCGGGGGAGGCGTGGAAGTGCGCCAGGACCCTGCAAGACACAGCCCCGCGCCGGGCGCCCGGGGCGCGCAGCGCGTGCCATTAGCCGCGTCCCCACCACGCAGGGCACCTCTGCGCCCCAAGAGCCGGGAGCAAACCCAGAGGGGCTCTGCCTTCACCGGGAGGTCAAAACAGGTCGGGGAAGAGTTGACCAAGGGGTTCCAGCGGCCCAAGCACCTACCCTCCCAGCCCCAGCCCCCACCGCGGGAGGCAGAGCCCCCAGCCGCCTCGCCTTGGTTGGAAACACCCTCCCCTTTGGGTATCCTCCAGAGGTTCTCAACCTGTGGGTCGCCACCCCTTTGGGGGTCGCCTAAGACTATCGGAAAATGCAGATATTTACATCACGATGCATAACAGCAGCAAAATTTCATGGTTGGGGGTCACCGCCACATGAGGAACTGTATGCAAGGGTCTTGGCCTTAGGAAGGTTGAGAACCACTGGTCTACTCTGGCTCTACCGTACGTTTTAAGTCCCCAGCCTGTTTCACATTGCTTTTAATATCGGCAACCTAGTATCTATCGCTTCCAAACTGGAAATGATTTGAAATTGTATCAATTCAAGTAACTTTAAGGACCACCTGGAAATTATTTACCGAACGCTAATTACAACATGTGGGAAAATGTCAAGAGCTGTTTCATGTGCAAATATTAGTACGAAGAGAGGGATGAATAAAACAAGATGCCTAATGAAACGTGGAAAGAAAAACCAGAGAAACTGCTTTTATTCTCTCTAAAAACAAGACGGAGGACCTGTGTCACTCCTTAGTACTCTGGTCCCCAGGAACGAGGGCACCAGCCCAGAGCCACACACAGGGGTTCCGGTTCGCACCTCAGCCGCCTCCTGGTACTTCTGGTCAGCCCCCTTTGGCACCTGCTCACTCTCACCTGCCCAACCTCAGACCCTGATCTTTTTCACGGCGTGTGTGGCCATTGAACTGAATGGGACCTTCCTGAAACCAGTTCAGAACCTGGGGTGTGGGCAGGTGTGGGGAGCGTGTCCATGCACCTCGGAGAGCCTGCGCCAGAGGGCGTCCCTGCCGCTCACCTGTAGCGCACCTGCTCCACGGTGTCGTGGGTGAGCTTGCTGCTGATGTTCTGGCTGTGAGGGTTGCCTGAGGGGTTGTTACAAAGACAAAGCCATCAAGTCACTCACTACTTACGGTCTCTCCTTTTCTATCCATCCACAACCCTCTCCCTCGGTTTCTTAAAAAGTTAAGCATAAAACTATTATATGATCCCACTCCTATGTACTCAATAGAAATGGAAACATGTCCACACAAAAATTCGTGCACAAGAATGTTCAGAGCAGCTCTATTTGTAAAGCTAAATTCTGGGAACATAAATGTCGATCAACGGTGAACAGATAGATAAAATGTAACATATCCATACAATGAAAAGTTATTTGATGACCTAACCAGTTCGGCCCAGTGGATAGAGGATCGGCCTGCAGACTGAAGGGTCCCAGGTTTGATTCTGGTCAAGGTCATGTACCTTGGTTACAGGCACATCCCCAGTAGGGGGTGTGCAGAAAGCAGCTGATCGGTGTTTCTCTCTCATCGATGTTTCTAGCTCTATGTCCCTCTCCCTCTCTCTCTGTAAAAAAATCAATAAAACTGTTTTTTTTATTTTATGTGGCAATAAAGAGGAACAAACTACTGGCTATGTCATGCATGAACCTCAAAAGCATGCTAAGTGAAAGATGCCATGGGGTGAGGTGCAGGGGTGGGCTACAAGGGGTAAATGGAGGAAAAAAAGGGGACATATGTAATACTTTCAACAATAAAGATGTTTTTTTAAAAAAGACATCAGCCGAAACTGGTTTGGCTCAGTGGATAGAGCGTCGGCCTGCGGACTGAAAGGTCCCAGGTTTGATTCCGGTCAAGGGCATGTATCCTGGTTGCAGGCACATCCCCAGTGGGAGGCGTGCAGGAGGCGGCTGATCAATGTCTTTCTCTCATCGATGTTGCTAACTCTCTATCCCTCTCCCTTGCTCTCTGTAAAAAATCAATAAAATATATATATTTAAAAAAAGACGTCAGACACAGAGATCACATCTTGCATGATTTCACTTATATAAAACTAGAGGCCTGGTGCACAAAATCCGTGCATGGGTAGGTCCCTAAGCCTGGCCAGTAATCAGGGCCAATGGGGGCTTTCAGGCTCCCAGCTGCTGGCTGGGGCCTTCCTTCATTCTGCGCCGCCCCCTGGTGGTCAGAACACATCATAGCGAGTGATCGAACTCCTGAACTCTCAGTTGAACTCCCGAGGGGACACTTTGCATATTAGCCTTTTATATATATAGAATAGGGGCCTGTTGCACTGGCGGGGGGAGGGAGAGGTCCCTGAGCCCAGCCTGCCCCCTCTCACAGACTGGGAGCCCTCAGGGGATGTCCTACTGACATCTTAGGAAGCAGGCCTAAGCTGCAGTCTGGCCTCCCTTTGTGGGAGGCAGCCTGGCTGATCAGGGAAGACACCAGCCCCATTACCTGGCTACTGCAGCCACTGCCAGCCACCACAGCCACCAAGGTGTTTTCATCAACATGGACTCCAGTCCCTTCACCATGAAAAAATGACAACTTTCTCTAGGCATTTTCAAGATGTGTCTTTCATAGGATATGACATTTCTTTCTTTCTTTTTTTTTTTTCTCACCTAAGGTCATGTTTCCATTGATTTTTAGAGAGTGGAAGAGAGAGAGAGAGAGAGAGAGAGAGAGAGAGAGAGAGAAACATTAATATGAGAGGGACACTGTGATTGGTTGCCTCCTGCATGAGCCCTGACTTGAGCCCCAGCCAGGGAGGAGCCTGAAACCTAGGAACATGCTCTTGGTCAGAATTGAACCCAGACCCTATGGTCAGCATGTCTAGGCATTAACCACTGAGCCAAACCAGCTAGGGCAGGATATGACATTTCTTAGTCCCAGCAGCAGACCTTCGTTTTTATCTCCAGGTGTGAGGTGGAAAAACCCTAGATCAGCTTTTTGGATTCTTATACCCAAGTTACTAAGAATATTACCACTGGCATGCAGGGAGCTTAGCCAATGAGCAGTCAGAAAAGGTGTTTCCTCTGTAGTTCACACCAATTGCCACTGGCCTGCGATTGCCAGCTCCGCCCCTGCCCAGACCTCCCAGCTCCTTCCGGTCACCGCTGGTTCTACATCTGTCCAGGTCCCAAGCCTGGGCCAGAAGGTTGAGGCTTGGGGCCTGGCAGAGGGCCCCGGGCTCAGGCCCTTCCCAGGTTGCTCAGGGCCCATGCAGGGGCCTGCCTCAGAGTGACCTGGGTGCTGAGAAATTTCCTGGGCCCAGGCCACTGGGAGCCTACATATGCTAATTAACCGCCATCTTTGTTGGGTTAATTTGCATGTTCATTCTGATTGGCTGTGGGCGTAGCAGAGTTACAGTCAATTTACATGTTTGTCTATTATTAAGTAAAATGTCTAGCAAAAGCGACTGTATAGAGATATGGGAAGTAGTAGATCAGTGGTGGCTTGGGATGAGAGTGAGGGGACAGGGTGGGCAGGTTGAGGGGTTGGGGGAGCAACAGAGATCAACTGTAAATGGGCATCAGAGATTTTATTGGGAGAATGAAAATATTCTAAATGATTTATAGTGAGACTAAAATACATTGAATTGTTCATTTAAAATATGTGAGTTTTATGGATATAAAATATACCTCAAGAAATCTGGCCCAGTTGGCACAGCTCAGTGGATGAGGGTAACCTATTAACTAGGAGGTCATAGTTTAATTGCCGGTCAGAGCACATGCCCAGGTTGTGGGCTGGATCCTCCCCAGTAGCAGGTGTGCAAGAGGCAGGTAATCAGTGATTCTCGTCATTGATATTTCTATCTCTCTCTTCCTCTTCCTTCCTCTCTGATATCAATAAAATAAATAAATAAATAAATAAAGATCTCTAAACAAATCAAGTAAAATAAACAAAACGGGATCTAGGAAGAGCTTTTGGAACTGGATGTCAGCCAATACGAGAACCTCTTCTACAAGCTTCCCAACAGGTGGCCAGCCCAGTTCTGTTCATTAACTTGAGAGCCAAACTGCCTAGAGCAGAGGTCGGCAAACTATGACTCGAGAGCCACATGCGGTTGGCGAGCCACGGTTTGCCGCTCTGTTGTCTAATGAGTTTGCCGACCACTGACCTAGACTCTCGATTCCAATAATTACAAGCTGTTGTTCCTTGTCATTAAGCCCCTGTCCCAGTTTGCCAACGACCACTGGCCTAGAGACTCAGCTCCCCTGACTGCACCCAGCCCCAGCGCTTCCTGACAATGTGGCCTCTGAGTAATGACTTGCATCCCTGGGCCGCTGCCTCGCGTGGACAGCAGGAGAGAGAACAGAACCTGGACCTGAGCTTTCCCCGAGGATGGAGAGATAATACAGGTGAAGCATTTGGAACAGTACCTGGAGCACACAATGCATGCTCAGTACAGGTTACTGTTATCATTTATTGCTATTATCATTACCTGCTACTACTGTTATTTCAAAATCGATTTCCAGAGTTATCTCCTGATCACATTATGCTGCTGACTAATACTTTCAGTGACAGGCCATCGTTTCTAGCATAAAGTTCAAACTCTACAGAGCACTCTACGGTACCTACCTACCTTCCCATTCATGCTTCCCTGTCCTGAAACCACAGCAGGGTCCTGGCTCATGCTGTTCCCTTTGCCCTTCTCCTGACTCTTTCCCGAGTGAATTCCTGCTCATCCTCCAGCATCGAGCCTGTTCCTCAGAAAATGTCCCTCATGCTCACACTGCCCACCCGCTGTCACTCTGCAGATCCAGACGCCCTGGCCCAGAGGCCTTTGGTTCGCAGCCCGTCACACAGGTGGTAACTTACATTTACTTGGCGATCACTGACTTGAGGTCCTGCCCTGACTAGACCAGAGTCCATGAAGGCAGGGACTAGTTACTTGGTGCCCATATGCACCATGTCCCTGACACCAGAGGGGCTGACAAATATTTATGGAGTGAATGAATGAACGCATGCCTGTTCCCCTGTTGTCCTACTTTGTGTACAGTCCAGTCCCAGAGGCCCTCCCACCACCAAAGACCGTACCTGGTGCCTTTCGTAAAGCTGACCCTTCTTCTGGAAGTAACACACGTGCCCCTGAGCACGCGTGTTGTAAGGAAGACATATGTTTGTCTGATCCCCACATCATCATGCTCATTCAGCTTTGGGTCCCGGCTCAGCCTGTCTATTAACCCACCATGTATTAAGCACAGACACATCCACTGAATGTAGTTGGCTAACGCCCAGTGCAAAAAAACACACACAGTGATGGTGTGTCCTTCTTTACCATAAACGTTTCCCAGGAGATCATGAGTGAAGCTGGTGAGCTGGCTCTGGGGGAACAGCGTGGCTCCTGCATGGTCCAGGTAGACAGTCCCTGAGAGAAAGCACAGGATAAAGCTGTGGTTGTTGTTCGGAGGTTTCCCACTCCTTGCACCCCGGTCTGGTTTGTGTGAGCATGAGCAGTGCCCATGGGATGCTTTTGGGCATAACATCAGGCCACTCCCATCTCCTAGCCTCTGGATGTGGTTCTTAATCCAAATGCAGACATGAGCAAGGGAAGAACTGCACTTTCAATAGTTAATGAGCCTGAGAGTCTTCCTGGTTAACCAGCTCTCTCAGGAACCTGGGAGAGTTTCTCACACAAAGGAGACGCCTCTGGTTAATGACCCCAAAGCCAGTTCACCTTCTGACTCACACCCTCTTCCGGGTTCTGTGCAGCCTCTCTGGCCTGGAAAACCAGATTCTGCTTTGCGTGGTGAATTCTACATCTCTCTAAAGCTTCCCGCTCTTCAGAGAATACTAGTAACTTACATGATCTTTCCAGTCTCTTTCACAAACAAGGAAGGCAAATTTAGCCCTGACCGGTTTGGCTCAGTGGATGGAGCATCGACCTGAGGACTGAAAGGTCCCAAGTTTGATTCCGGTCAAGGGCATGTACCTTGGTTGTGGGAACATCCCCAGTAGGGGGTGTGCATAGGGCAGCTGATCGATGTCTCTCTCTGATGTTTCTAGCTATCCCTCTCCCTCTCTCTGTAAAAAATCAAGATATATTTTTAAAAAGAGAGAGAGAGAGGCAAATTTAGATGAGAGTAAGAGGTTTTCCATCAGATGGTCAAAATCAAAAGGTTGGATAATTCACTGCATGGGTGAAGGTGTGGGAAAACAGGCCCACTGGTACATGACTGGCAGGCAAATTGGTACAACTTCTTTTAAAAATATATTTTTTATTGACTTCAGGGAGGAAGGGAGAAGGAGAGAGAGAGAAATGTCAACAATGAGAGATAACAGAACCTTACCTACTGGGGACTGAGCCCACAACCCAGGCATGTGCCCTTGACCAGAATGGAACCCAGGACCCTTCAGTCCACAGGCCAACAGCTCTATCCACTGAGCAAAGCTTCTTTATGGACAGCAATTTGGCCATATTGGTAATGTTTTAAAATGCAATCTCTCTTTGACCTATGAATTATTCCATCTTATAAATAACTGAATTCTTATGAAATGGGCTATGAGGATATTCCTTTCTGATCTTTGTCAGTACAGTATTGTCTGCTCTAGACAAAGATCAGAAATGAATTAAATGTTCATCACCATGTATTTAAAATAAGGGATTATTGTACACCCATCTGGCACTTTAAAAGTACTGATAGGGAATAAACTCTAAACACATTTTCTTTTTTTAGAATATATTTTTATTGATTTCAGAGAGAAAGGGAAAGGAAGAGATAGAAACATCAATGATGAGAGAGAATCACTGATCGCCTCCCTCCTGCATGCCTCCTACTGAGAACTGAGCCCACAACCCGGGCACATGCCCCCTTGACTGGAATCAATCCCGGGACCCCTCAGTCCCCAGACTGACACTCCATCAGTGAGCCAAACCAGCCAGGGCTAAAACACATTTTCAAGAATATACAATATACAATCCATTCATTCTCTTGCCTAACTATCCTGGCTAGAACCTCTGGTGCAATGTTGAATACCAGTGGTGAGAACAGGCATCCTTGTCTTGTTCCTGATTCAGTTTTTCGCCAGTAAATATGATGTTAGCTCTGCTTATTTGTTTATAGATGGCCTTCAGCTGGTTGATTAAATTTCCTTTTAATCCTAGTTTATTGCATGTTGTTACCATCTAGATGTATTATCTAGTCCAGGACATTCTTGTTAAAATAATGTCCTCTTTAAGTGAAGACTCAGTTATGGAAAATCACAAACCAAAAGAAAGGCTTTCATCCCCAGGCACCGGGGAAGATGCTCGTGTGAAGCCCAGGCCACGGTGAAACCTGTGCCCACAGACTTCTGCAAGGCCAGGCTGCCCTGGCCTTTGGTCCAGAGCTTCATGTTGCAAAACTAACTAGAGATCTAAACCAGCTAGAGATCTGCGCTCCGGAGGTCAGCCAGCTCAGTGGTTAGCAGTGCAGAACCCAAGTCGACCAGCCTTAATCGCATCCTGTCAGCCATTCGGGGTCCCTATTCCTTCATCTGCAAATGGGATGGAAGTTAAAGAAGCTGGTGTATGACAGGGCCCAGTCCAGAGCCTGGCACACAGGCCACAGGAGTCAGCTGTTCCTAGAAGAAGGCAAGTTACCCCAAACCAACTGGCAGTAGGTCTTCAAGAAAGGAAATTCCAGTGTCTCTTCTGGGTAGGAGGGGGTACAGTAGATGTTCAAGGGGCTCTGAAGCCCAGCCTGAAATCCTGGCGGTCACATCCAATCATGAATGTGAAGGGGAAGGTGCTGTTCCTTAAAGGACCGGAGTGAAACAAGAAGGTGCCCCGAGAACACAGCTCTACTCATTGTGTGTGTGTGTGTGTGTGTGTGTGTGTGTGTGTGTGTTTTGGAGGGGTGTGAGGCTGGGTCAGAGCTGGAGGAGATCAAGGTGCTAAAATAATTACTAACTGCATGACTACAGCCTCCGGGACTGGCTTCAAACGAAGGGAAACCTCCCTCCCTCCCTCTCTCCCCCCTCCCTCCGCACCTGTGGGTGTTCAGTGACCCAGCCTGTCTCGGTGGGTAGGAGATTTCTATAATAAAAACGCTCAGGGTCAGGTGAAAGGGCCGCTCTCGATGGGGAGGGAGTGGAGCAGGCCGACCAGAAGGCCCGCCTCTCCCCCCCCCCCATACCTCCCTCTGAACTACGGACACGCAAAAAGCAGGCCACACCCCTCAAAGCCCCCCAGTCCCTAACTGACACCTCAGGAAACAGCCCGAAGAAATGGACTCAGCGACCCGATTAATGACAGGTGCGTGGTTGGTGTCCTGCCCCGGAGGCGCAGCCACCAATGTCACCCAAACAAGCAAACCTACCTCACCGGGTGCAGGCACCACCGCCCGCCACCGAACCGAGGACCGGCCTGCGCCAGGGCTGCGGGAGGCCCCCCACAAGGTCTCCCGCAAACGGGTCCGTCCTACCCTGCAGGCGGGCCGGGGCGGGGGCGTCCTTTCCGCAGGAATAACGCCCTGGGGACGCCCCGGGGCCAGGTCGGGGGTGGTTCCCCTGAGCCAGCCCGTTCCACCTCTCAGAGCCCCAAGGCGCCCGACCTCGTGTCCGGCTCCCAGGCTCGCCTCGAACCCAGCGCTCCAGTTCACAGTTGGCTCATCCTCCCAGTCCCGCCCGGTGGCGAGCCGGGGGCAGAGGCCTTGTTTTAAAGCGAGAAAAAGGCGGTTTGGAGCCCAACAGCTGCCTGGGCGCGCTCAGCGGACTGGAGCGCAGCTCTGGGCGGGGGCCCTGCCCAGCGGCCTCGGCCTCCGTCTTCCGGGCGCCCCGCTGCCCGGGGAGCAGCCCACAGCCGGGCCGGGCACCCAGCGTCTGGCAGCCCCGCTTCCCGCCGGACCGCTCGGGCCGCAGCCTCGACGGCGGGGTCCTCAGCCCCGTGCGCGGCGGGCGGGCCCTGGGAAAGGGCTCTGGGTTGGCCCGACACCCCTAGAAAGTGTCCGGAGCAAGAAGGGCCGGGGCTGCAGGCGGGACTCCGGGCGCCGTGTCCACGCGGCAGCCGCGAGGGCGAGTTCTTCCAGACCTGTCCACCCGGAGTGCGCCCCGAGCCAGGACCGCGCGGCCGCCGGCGCAGGAGACGCCTTGGAGCCGCGCGCCCATCCCCCGCCCCCGCCGCCGCCCGCCCGCCGTGCCCGCTGCGCGCAGGTGCCCGCGGCCTCACCTGCCAGGCGCCCGAACTCCCGCGCCCGCAGCTCCCGCAGGCCGCGCGGGCCGGGCCCGTAGCCGTAGCCGCAGCCGAGGGGCCGCGCGCTCGCCTCCCGGAAGCGCTCGAAGGCCAGCAGCTCGGCCCCCGGCGGCGCCGCCCCGTCGGCCATGGCCCCGGCCGGCCCGCTGCGCTGTCCGGGCGGCCGGACCGGGGGGAGCGCGGCCCGCGAGGACTCCGCCCGCCGCGCCCGGGCCGCGCCTCCCCGCTGCGTCCCGCGCTGGCCCCGGAGCCCGGCGATGGGCGGCGCGTCGGGGCCGGGCTGGCCGGGCCGCGCTGACTCACGGAGTTTCACTTCTTTCCTCCTTTTCCCAGGGATTTGGGGGGGGGGGTGCCCCAGCTCCCCACGGGGCTCCCGGAGCCGCCCGGGCACCGCGTGCTGCGCGCTCCTTCCTGTGCCCCACGGGGAGGCCGGCGAAGGAAGCGGCGGGTGGCACTCTCTGCTCCGCATCCCCGGCACCCTCCCCGCGGGCGCTCCCGGGTCCGGGTCCGAGCTCCTCACCGCTCGGGGGGGGGGGGGGGGGGAGACGGGGACCGTCGCTCTCCGCCGCGGGATTCGGTGTTCGGGGCCGGGCGTGTGCTCGCAGGTCCTGAGGATGCGGCTGAGCAAAGTGGGGCGGGGGGAGGATTGGAGATGCACGAGGGGGTGCATCAAGTCCGAACCCGGGAGCCAGGAGGAGACCTGGACCCGGCGCCTGTCCCTTTCCGGCCTCGCGCCCACATCTGGACGCGGGGGGACAGAGCGGCTGGTCCCGGATCCTATTGCGCCAAGTGTGGAGGGCCGGCCAGAGCCCCGCTCCCGAGCTGTGGGGCCCGGCGGTCAGGTGCCCGAAATAGGGCCCAGGTGTGAAGTAGGGGGCCCATTGAGGAGGGGAGTGAAAGGGGCCCAAGTCCGGGAGCCCTGGTGAGGTGCGTGGTGTGGAACCACGTGGGGCAGGGGTGGGTGGGGGGAACGTGCTGGAGTCTAAGTAAGGGATTAGATGTGGGCCGGGTGGGGGAACCCCATGTGGGGGCCCAGGCGTGGACAACTGACTCTGGAAACACAGCGGTGGGACATGGGAAGGGTGTCCGTGTCCAAAGCAAATGGTGTGCGCGCAGCCAGGGCCGGGAGGGCCCAGCCTTTGCCGGTACAAAAGCACAGAGATGCCCTGGCCCGTGGCACTCAGGTGGTTGAGGGTCGCCTCTGGCACAGAAGGGTCACCGATACCATTCCCAATCAAGACATATACTGGGTTGCGGATTCAGTGCCCCGTTAGGGTACATGTGGTGCCCATCCCAACCTTTTCTGGTACCTTCTGGTGATACTTCCAGCAAGAACTTGGGGTTCTGATGCCAACTTGGCCCCTATCCACTGCACTTCCTCCTGTAAATGACCCCGGCATCGATAATGAAAGCTGTTATGGAGCTGAACCTGTGTACCAGGAAGGGCACGCTTGCCTGAACTGATTCAACAATTAAGCAGGTCTATGAGAAAGAGCAACCTGTTCATTGGCACACGGAAGATAATGGAGAGTGGGGGCGGGGAAGCTCCTTCCCGTAGCATCACTGTGTGTGGTGGAGGAAGAAGATGGGGCAGGTTTGGGGGCAGGATTTGAAGGGCTCAAAGCCAGGCTAAGGGACTGGAATTTTATTCTGAAGATTTTTTTTAAAATATATTTTATGGATTTTTTACAGAGAGGAAGGGAGAGGGATAGAAAGTTAGAAACCTCGATGAGAGAGAGACATCGATCAGCCGCCTCCTGCACACCCCCTACTGGGGATGTGCCCACAACCAGGACACATGCCCTTGACCAGAATCGAACCTTGGACCTTTCAGTCCGCAGGCCGATGCTCTATCCACTGAGCCAAACCGGTTTTGGCTATTCTGAAGATTTTTAAGGTGAATTGGCAGAACTGTTTAATGGTGATGACCAGGGTGGATAGGGTGGGGAGAAGTGGGCACAGGGAAACCAGCCAACACTTCTGGCAACTGTCCAGCCTTGACTCACTGAAGATGACAAAGATGACCCAGGCTTTGTCAGGGGCATTCACTCATTATTCCCTGGTAGCTGCTCCCTGCTAGGAACTCAACAGGTGCAAGGAAGACAGCCTTTGGGCCTGAGGAGGACATGAAGGAGATGGTCCGCAGTCAGGTCACCCTCCGCGCTGCAGAGGGCTGGAGAAGGGTCTTCAGCAAAGGTGGGGCTGAGGATCCTGGGAGAGGAGGTGGGGGACAGAGGGCAGCACTCATGTGCAAAGGCCTGAAGGTAGAAAAGGCTCAGAAAATTCCAGAACTTCAATGCAGCTGAAGCAGAGACTGTGGTTGTGTGGGGATGAGGCGGGAGGACGAGCAGTGAGATTGTAGTGCAGGAAGCTACTGGAGTCCTTCAGGTCAGCGGCTGCCACAGTATTGTCTGACCCCCTGGCAGCAGAGGCAGGAGCACGGGTGTGGGAAGACGCAGGGAGGACGCAGGCGGCATTGTCCTGCAGAGACTGGCAGAAGTCTTGGTGAGGAGCAGTGAGGGCCTGACCAGAGGTCCAGAGGGTGAAGTGATGGAATTCAGAGACAAAAGGGGATGGAGGGAAGACTGGCTCGGGGTGACTGGGTGGATGCAGAGAACGGGGGCTCAGGCATATAGACAATGTGAGGTTCAATCTAGGGTGTCTCAGTGGAGATTCAGGCCCAGAGCCCAGGAAGGGCAGTGTCCAGGGTTGGAGACACAACTTATGGGAGGGGTCATCCCAGGAGCTGGGGAGTGTTCAGGAAGAGGGCAGAGCCTGGGTATAGCGACTTTTAAAGGGTCCTGGCCTCCAGCCACTGGTTGGTGAGAAGGTACGAGGGGGGAGGAGTCACAGGAAAGTGCCTTGGCAGCAACTAAGGCTGAAGTTAGGTGGTAGACGTGTTATTTCGGTGGGGAAGGCAGTCCATATAATTGCCAAATTTCTTGAGGTAAGGAAGGTAGAGGTCTGCCCACTGGCTTACACCCCCAGGTCTCGTGACCATGGAGGTAGCTGGGGGCCGAAATTATGATGGATCAAGTTTCCTGCCAAGTAATTAGGATGGGGGGCGGGGGAGGGGTCAGAGGCGACTGAATTTGGCTTGGATAATTAAATTAACCTAATACTACTTCCTGCTAGAGTGAAATGCATCCCTCCCTCTCCGTGAGAACCGGCTGACGGCATATTTGGGTACCTGAGAATGAGAAGCGGGCTGCACAGCTGGGATCAGTGAGAGGGAGCAACAGAGCAGGCTTCTCCTCAAAGCCTGCAGAGCCCAAGCTCTGGTGCCACCACTGGAGAGCAGTGGAGAGGAAAATCAGAAGCCCCGGAAACTCCTCCCCAAGTGACAGGCCTTTCCTGTGCATAGAAGCTAAAAGGACAGCTGGGAACCACGACATGGTTGGGAACAAGGCTCCCTTATATCTAAGCCCATCCTGTTCAAAACAACAAAACCCCACCCAGAGGAGGCAGAGCACAGAAGTGGGTGGACCCGGAGCAGGGATCTTCCCGAGGCTGTTTTTCTGGGGATGGGCTCCTCCCTGTGTTGTTGGGGTGGGGAGAAGGCCACCCCCCTTCCCTGGTCCCTTTTGTGTTGACTCCTTCCTCCTGCTCTTTGCCCTCTAGCTCTTTATGCAACCAAGTTGGGAGAGGATCTGACAATACGCTATTTACTGACTGGTGGGTTACTCTGGACAATGCTTCCTCCACCAGCCAGCCATCTATGTTGTCAAATTTATCCTTGAACTCACCAAATATTTGACAACACACCATGCTAGAGAACAAGAAAGCAAATCTGATGCCCAGGGGTTTAGGTTTTAGTGGGCTTTTAAGGGGTGCCTGCCTGGTTTTGCTTTGGAAAAACACCCAATGTAGAGCTGCCATGTGGGCCTAATGGAACCCACCCTGCCCCCAGCTCCACAACAGTAATCTCATGGCTCTTGCTACATCAGATGGATCTCAATGTGTGGGTTTCACCTGCCCACTCTGATTAGTTCAGGATGTTCGGGTCCAAGGAAATCGAGAGACTTTAACGTTTAAAGGTTTATCAGTAGGCTCTTTGATATGAGCAAGGAAATCTGCCACTTCAGGGGCTGCTTTTCATCCGTGAAGGAGGGAAGCTTTAGGAGAAAGCTGACACATGGAGAAGACAGAGCTGAAGCTAGAGAAAGGGAAACAGTGCCTTAGCCAAGCTATCCCTGAACTTTGCCCTACCACTGGAATTTTTTTTTTAATGTATTTTATTGATTTTTTTTATAGAGAGGAAGAGAGAGGGATAGATTTAGAAACATTGATGAGAAAGAGATATTGATCAGCTGTTGCCCAAGTTACCAAGGTACATGCCCTTGACCGAAATCGAACCTGGGATCTTTCAGTCCGCAGGCTGAGGCTCTATCCACTGGGCCAAACCGGTTTCGGCTACCACTGGAATTTTTTTTTTTAATGTATTTTATTGATTTTTTTTATAGAGAGGAAGAGAGAGGGATAGATTTAGAAACATTGATGAGAAAGAGACATCGATCAGCTGCCTCCTGCACACCCCCTACTGGGGATGTGCCCACAACCAAGGTAAATGACCTTGACCAAAAATCGAACCTGGGATCTTTCAGTCTGCAGGCTGACGCTCTATCCACTGGGCCAAACCGGTTTCGGCTACCACTGGAATTTTTATATGAGCCAATTATTCCCTACATCATCTTTTTAAAATATTTTATTGATTTTTTACAGAGAGGAAGGGAGAGGGATAGAGAGCTAGAAATATCGATGAGAGAGAGACATCAATCAGCCGCCTCCTGCATGCCCCCCACTGGGGATGTGCCCGCAACCAAGATACATGCCCCTGACCGGAATCGAACCCGGGACCCCTCAGTCAGCAGGCTGATGCTCTATCCACTGAGCCAAACCGGCTTCGGCCCTACATCATTTTGAGACAAACTTTCTTACCACAAAAAGCATCTAATCACACGGCTTAAGACATAGATAAATAAGAGGAATGACAAATGCCATAACAGAAAATGAGAATAAAATACTATGGAATTCAGAAAAAGGAAAGAATATTTGAAAGGGGATTAATAAAAAGCCCTATGAAGGCAAGATGGGCTGAGCTTTATTGTAATAGTAACAGTGACCAGTTATTGCTATCTGATATATCTAGGCCCTGGGCTAGTGTTTTTCATGCAGAGGCTCATTTAATCCTCAAAAACAATCCTACAAGGTAGTTATTTTTTTACAAAATGACACTAACATTTGTGTTTTCTTCCCGAATAAAGTACCTTAATTCTCTGCTGAGCACGTAACCACCTGCAATTAAGACTTCATTTGCCAGCTTTTCTTGCGATATGGTCACGAGACTGAATTTTGGCCACAGAGATTAAGCAGAACTGTGTGGACTTACAAGAAGTTGTTACAGTCAGGGGCAAATCTCTTATGCTTTCCTCCCTCCTACGGGCTAGAATACAAAGATCATAGCAGGAGGCTAGGAGCCATTCTGGACTGTAAGGAAGCCACACACTGACAGCAAAGAAAAGAGCCTGAATCCCGTGGTCATTGGAAGTCTCCCTGCCCATCCTTGTCTGTTTACCTTGATTTTTTTTTTAAAGGTATTTTTATTGTTTTCAGGAAAGGAGAGGGTGCGTGAGACACAAACATCAATGATGAGAGCGAATCGTTGACTGGCTGTCTCCTGCACAAACCCTAATGGGCATGTTTCCTGACCCAGAATTTAACCATGACCTTGTGGTTCACAGGTCAACGCTCAAGCAGAGCCACAACAGTCAGGCTACCTTGATTCCCTTTGAGAGAGAAAACAACCATCATACACCAGAAAGAACATTTTGCATTTTACTGGGCTTACCCTCAGTTACAGCCAGTGTAGGACAGGATTCAAACACATTTCTGATTTCTTAAGTCCAGGTTCCAGCCCTCACACTGAAATTGCCTTGAAAAAATACATAGATTTATGCAAAAGTGGGTAGAAGGCCATGCATTCCTCTTAGACAACCCGGGATTTTCTATGATGGGTAGGATTTCCAGTTTTATAGAGGGATTCTGCCCTTTTATTTCACTCCTAAACTTGCTGTCTCCCTCTAATTCCCACATCTTCTCTTTGGAATCAGTAACCAACTCTGCTTCCCTGAGGCTACTGGGAACAGTGATTTGGCCCCTTGCAGTCCAGGGTAAGCATGTACAATGGTACCTCGAGATACGAGCGCCCTAACATATGAGATTTTTTAGATATAAGCCGTCGAGCGAGCTATTTTTGCTTTGAAATACGAGCAACATTTGAGATAGGAGTCATCACGCAGATGGGCCGGCTGCACACCACCCACCAGTTTACCTCAACTCGAGCGTCTCATAGTTTCCCACGCCTCAAGGTTACGGAACGAATTAAACTCGTATCTCGAGGTACCACTGTACTTGGAACAGCGAGTCACCTTTCCTGCGTCTAGGAAAGATGGACAGGTTAAGATACCGCAACTGCTTAGGCTGGCGCTTGGCATCAACCTGAACTTTGTGCTGTGCACCAAGCCATGAAATGAGATAGCAGAGCAACAGGGAAGGGCAGGCTGGAGATTCTGAATTAGTCCTCGGCTTCTCCAGAGCAAATTTCCAAGACTACTTTTTGCTTTAACATTACAAATGACTGCCACAGTTCCAAGGGTGCTCCTTCGGCCTGTGTGTTAAATTACAACGCAGCTACTCTCCTGTGCAGCAAGTCCTCTGAATGCTTACTGAACTGACTACCCAGAGCAGTGGTCGCCGGCCAGTGGTCCGAAAGGTTGGTGACCACTGACACAGAGATTACTGAGGAAGATGCTTCAGGACAACTCGGGAAAACTGTCTACAAGCCCAACTAACAAAGCAATAACCAGCCATGGATTCAGTTCTCCAAGACGAGGCCTGCTCTCAGGGAAATGTCAGGTATTGAATTCTATGCTGGAAAGGGCTCTGAAGGACTAAATCCTGCCTGCATGGGATCTGAAGAACTCCCCGAGTGCCAGTGGGGTGAGAGGCTCAGGTCGTTCAGATGGTAAGCAGGGAAACAGCATTTCAGGGAGTCCTGCCTTCTGAGGTTGGGAAGCTCAAATGCTCTCTGCTTTGGTGCGTGCAAACACACACACACACACACACACACGCACGCAAGAAACAAGTAAATACACACCTAATTGTCTAGAACTGCAATAGGGGTGCCCATTAGCCACATGTGGCCATTGAGCATTTGAAGTGTGCCTAGTCGGAATTGAGATGGACCCTAAGTGTAAAATGCACTTTATATTGTACAAAATATAATCAATCTTTTATGTTGATATGCTGAAATGATACTATTTGGATACATTGGGTTAAATGTGTCATTAAAATAAATTTTACCTGCCCTAGCTGGTTTGGCTCAATGGACAGTGTCAGCCAGAGGTCTGAATGGTCGCAGGTTCAATTCCAGTCAAGGGCATGTACCTCAGGTGCAGGCTAGATCTCCGGCCCCGGATGGGATGTGTACAGGCAGCAACCAATAGATGTCTCTCTCACAGCAATGTTTCTCTGATGTTTTTATCTCTGCGTCTCTCACCCTCCTCCTTTCCACTCTCTCAAAATCAATGGAAAAATATTTTAATACCAGAGGCCCAGTGCACGCATTCGTGCACCAGTGGGTTCCTCAGCCTGGCCTATGCCTTCTCACAATCCGGGACCCCATGGGGGATGTCAAACAGCCTGAAATCCAGTGTGACATCCCTCTAGGGGTGTAGTAGTGCACAAAGTGGCAGGCGGCTGGGGAGGAGCCTGGGCTGCTCCACTCATCCCAGCCCTACTGCGCCTGCCACTGCCGACGCCACCACCACTCAGTAAGCTCACTGATGCACAATGACCACAAGGGGGCAGCTCCTGTATTAAATGTCTGCCCCTGCTGGTCAGTGTGCATCACAGCAACCAGTTGAAAGGTTGTTTGATAACTTTGGCTTTTATATATATATATATATACATACATATATATATATATATATATATATATATATATATATATACATACATATATACACACACACACACACACACACACACTAGAGGCCCGGTGCACAAAATTTGTGCATGGAGGGGGAATTCCCTCAACTCAGCCTGCACCCTCTTCAATTGGGGACCCCTTGCGGGATGTCCGACTGCAATTTTAGGCCTGATACCAGGGATCAGGCCTAACCCAGCAGTCAGATATCCCTCTCACAATCTGGGACCACTGGCTTCTAACTACTCACCTGCCTGCCTACCTGATTCCCCCTAACTGCTTCTGCCTGCCAGCCTGATCACCCCCAACTGCCCTCTCCTGCAGGCCAGATGTTGCCCCCAAATGCCCTCCTCTGCTGGCCAATTCGGTTCATATGCATGTCAAAAGCTTCACCTCCTAGACAGTCATTGGCTCCACAGAGCACCCAAATTTGGTTCTCATTGTTCAGTGCCTATGCCAGTCAGCGTCAAAAGCTCCACCTCCTAGGCAGCCATTGGTTCCCCATAGCATCCAAATTTGGTTCTCATTGGCCAGTTCCTATGCCAGTCAGCCTCAGAAGCTCCACCTCCTAGGCAGCCATTGGCTCCCCACAGTACCCACCTTTGGCTTCTGATTGGTTGGTTCCTATGCCAGTGTCAAAAGCTCCACCTCCTAGGCAGCCATTGGCTCCCCACAACACCCATTCAGTTCTCCAAGACTAGGCCTGCTCTCAGGGAAATGTCAGTGATTGAATTCTATGCTGGAAAGGGCTCTGAAGCCACCTTTGGTTATCATTGGTCAGTTCCTATGCCAGTCAATGTCAAAAGCTTCACCTATGAGGTGGGGGCTCCTCAAAGCACCCACCTTTGTTTCTCATTGGTCAGTTCCTATGCCAGTCAGCATAAGTTCTGCCTCCTAGGTAGCCATTGGTTCCCCACAGCACCCACCTTTGGTTCTAATTGGTTGGTTCCTATGCCAGTCAGCATCTCCAGGCCTATCTCTGGGCCTGATCAAGAGGCGGAGCTTTAACAGCCTGGCCTATGCCTTCTTACAATCTGGGACACCCCCCCACTCCCACTCCCAGAAGAGAAAGAAAAGCCTGGCTGCTGGCAAAGATCAGAAAGAAAGAGTGAGAGAAAGAGAGAGTTAAGTACACTGATCAACAGCTTCCACTGAGGCTGCAGATCAGACCCTGACTCACTTTCTGTGTCTCAGCCACCTGAGCAATCAAGTGTTGGGTCACCAGGCTGCAGCTGGGCAACCCAGCATTGACTTCCGGATGGTCTGCTTTTGGTCACAGGCTCAGCCCATTCCGGACTTTAGGCTTGGGAAGTACCCTAAACCCTCCCCTCCCCCCCTGCCCTGCCCCTTTGATCACAGGCTTGTGCCTTCCAATGGCTGGAGGTTCCCAGGACCCAGGTATGTATGCAAATTAACTGCATTTTTGTTGAGTTAATTTTCATACTCACTCTGATTGGCTGTGGGCATAGTGGAGGTATGATCAATTTATATGTTTCTCTATTATTAGGTAAGATAGATTAAACATTAAATAAAATATTTTAATATTCCCTTCAAAATATCAAATGGAATAAAATATCCTTGATTCCATATTCCAAGAGGATCAGGGCAAACCTCCACTCTCACCTCAGTCTTCCTACTACCTCTCATACTCTCTTTTATTTAAACCTTCATCAGAGGATATTTTTCCCATTGATTTTTAGACAGAGTAGAAAGAGGGAGGAAAGGGGGGGGGGGGTGGGAGGAAGGAGGAGAGAGAGACAGAAAGAGAAAGAGGGAAAAACATCTACATGAAATAGACACATTGACTGGTCACCTATGCGCCCCTATCAGAGCTGAGGAATCTGCAACCAAGGTACATGCCCTTGACCGGGAATCAAACCTAAGATCCTTTGTGCACAGGCCAAGGCTTTAACACTGAGTCTCACTGGCATGGGATCATACCCCCTCTTAACATTCTCACCCCAACTTCCAATTCCTATATCCACCTCCCAAACCTCAGCTGGCACACCCACATGCTGTTTCTCCCACCTTCTTCCCTCTGCTCCCACTGCTCATTCCTCCTGGGGACATCCTTTACTCTCATGACTCATTTGTGACTTCACATAAAATCAGATGATTCAGAACTTGACTTTTTAGCCCCTTCCTCTATCAGATTAAATGTTCAGATATCCTGTTGTAAGTCAAACTCTAAAAGAAGAACCCTTCTACTTTTAAAGAATGGAAGAAATGGCTGACTACAGTTCAAACTCCCAATGGCCTGCCAAATTCCTGGAATGGTGGGTGTGTACTGGGAAAAAGGGGTCAAGACCACACTTTGTGTGGTCTACTTACAAAAACTGTTTTTAAAAAACTGAGTAATCTGGCTTTCATCTCTTTTATTTTCTGTGTCCTCCCTCTGAAGAAGATAATTAATATGTCCCAAAGAGGGGTATATAAAAAGAGAAAAGCAAGTTCGGTCATGAAGAAAGAACAGAATTCTTATCTGAAATATATGGATGCAGGTCTGAATCCCGAAGGTATGGGCAAGGTCCTGAGGGTATCTGTATATATAAACATTTTTAATAAGAGTCTGAAGCTTTCATCAGATTTCAAAGGGTCTGTGATACAAATTAATACACTCTTATAGGACTTACAAATGAAACTCAATGAAATTATGAAGACAGATGATCCATTTACATGATTTAAAGATTTTGAGACACTAATGATTATAGGCTGATAAGTCCATTACAGTGCACCTCTGTTTACTTTGTATATCTTCACAGTATGATCTTCACCACAACTTGCAAAATGTAACCACTCAAGGTCTTCTGCTTCCTTCTGCTCAGTTTTTCCATTACAATTCTTCCAGCATAATTTTTTGATAGCAAGTGTATGGCTTTGGCTAAAACAAAGACAGAGAAAGCATTAAATGAATGTATTCTATGGCTAAAACATATTTTCTGGGTGCTTACTTACATGTAATTTAACTAGAATAATACTCTTACTATTAACATAAATGAAATAAAAACCTGAAAATCACAATGTACAGGTTTTAAAATACCATCATTAATTTTTAGTGATTTTATTTTAATCTTGAAAACATCTTTTACTTAATTAAGGATTAAGTACAAGAAATAGACAATGACTTTCCATCAAATTTTGTTTTAATGATCAGTGGAATTCATGGCATGGCTATTAAGATCAGCCTTTCAGATAACTTTACTGAATATGTTTCTTTAAGAATTCCAACTTTGGCCAAAACCAGTTTGGCTCAGTGGATAGAGGGTCAGTCTGCGGTCTGAAAGGTCCTGGGTTCGATTCCGGTCAAGGGCATGTACCTTGGTTGCTGGCACATCCCCAGTGGGGGGGCGTGCAGGAGGCGGTTGATCAATGTCTCTCTCTCATTGATGTTTCTAACTCTCTATCCCTCTCCCTTCCGCTCTGTAAAAAATCAATTAAAAAAATAATAATAATTCCAACTTTGCAACATATTTCTAGATTATTCTTCTGACACCCTTATGACATGGATGGACTCCAACTCACATATTTACTGCTGGGTAAGAAAGGACAATAAATGATTTAATAAACTGCCCAGTGAAAGAACCTTGATCTTTAATGGGATCTTCAAGTGCATGACCTTGAGCAAGATGCTCATATTAATGCCCACCCCCACCCCCAAAGCAAACCTACAATGCTCTCAAACATAGATTAATAAATATCTATGAAAATATTTCCTCTATAAATTTAACCTGCAAATTAGGCATCCAAACCAAGAAGGAATAAAGTGAAAGACTTATATTTTAAGGCAGTAAACGTCAAAATGACAGAGTATACAAATTAGACTTTCAAATACTGAGAGTTTCTGTCACCTGATGCACTCTCAGGTTCAAAGATAGGACTACAGGTTAATCTTGAAGCCTGAGACATTTAACATCATCAGCACACCAGAAGCTATGCCACCATATGACTGAGCCCTTTTGAGTGGTTCCTCTGGGAAGTCACACACATCTCCACAGTGCTGCTGTGCCTCATGCTTCCTGAAATCCTTCTAAAGGAAATGCTTCCAGTTTCATATTACACAGGCTATGACTTGAGTACAATCAGGGATAGCTCATCTATGGGATTTGATTACTACAAACAGTTTAGTCATTTGGAGATGAGCTTTAAATGTGTAATCTGTAAAGATAATATGCAAACAAGCAATTTGGTCAAGTGAAATCTTAAAAATAGAGTTAATAGCCCTGGCTGGTTTGGCTCAGTGGATAGAGTGTCGGCCTGTGGACTCAAGGATCCCAGGTTCAATTCCAGTCAAGGGCATGTGCCTTGCTGTGGGCACATCCCCAGTAGGGAGTGTGCAGGAGGCAGCTGATCGATGTTTCTCTGACCATTAATGTTTCTAACTCTCTCTCTCCCTCTCCTTCCTCTCTGTAAAAAAAAATCAATAAAATATATATTTTTTTAAAAATAGTTAGCAAACATCAAATTCAAGAGATATACCACACAACACAGGGTTACCACTCAGTGGTAAGCACTACAAATTCAGATCTGTGCCCTCCTCCATGCAAACATGGCATATAATGTGCCACTAATGATTTCATGATTTCTATGTAGTCTGATGGAAATAAAAAACAGGAAGAAAATACCTTTGGCTTGTTTCCACACAGGGGGCCCAGTCATTTACTTCTGGAAGTTGATTAGTCTTTTTCCAGGTGTATAAACAAATCCTTCCACACTCTAACCCTATTGCAACAATGTATCTGTTTTTAAGGGAGTAAAGGAAGGCAGTTATTAATTTAGCAAGAATTTCTGTTCATCTCCACCATCACTCTAAAGTAGCTCCTCAGTGTTCCCAACCACCCCACATCTACAAAGGTCTGTTTAAAACCACCAGCCCAGACTATGGGGCCTTGCTGTACTGTGCCCTCCAGGGGCCTCCTCTCTACCAAGGGTGCCCCCAGTTTTACCTCCGTCCTCCACTGGCAAAGCTCAAGAACCAATGTTTCCCTGGCCAGCAGAAAGGGACCCCCATTCTGCTGAAGACACTTATTACCCAGAAAGTACCACAGTCCTGAATTTGGTGAAATAAGAACCTTTGAGTCACACTCCCAACTTCCCTTTCACCACTTTGAATATCAGCAAGTTCTACCAACTTAAAAATTCTTATGAGAAATATAAACATTATGAAAAAAATATCAGCTGAGAAGCTATGAGCCCATAAGTGTAGGAGGGGTTCAAACTGAAACCAATGAAGCCCTGGCAGACTAACCGTTGGGACGGGTTAAGCACTGGGCAGACGCTGACAGCTGTCACAGACCCACCCACGTCCAGGACCGAGGAGCAGGGGCCGACGCTGTGTTCGATGGCGTCTTCGCTGGAGTCGCACTCACCCCAGACAACCACCTAACACAAACAGACCAGACTCTGTAAAGCTTTCTCTTTGCAGGGTTTCCCGCAATGCATCAGAGTTTCAATGACATACATATGCAAAAATGCTGCTCTGGGAGTCAAAACAACTCAGCATTTACATATGTGTTCCAGGGCTGAGGAGCACTTCAAGCACCACAGAAAAGCCACAGTGTAGCAGACACAAGTTGCTGAGATCTCAATTACCTACATGTGCCACCCAAAGATGGACTGTCCCTGCCAGGGGGTGATCCTGCTCTTCACATTCAGGAGGTCTGATCCAGCGAGACTCAACTGATCCTGTCCTCACTGAGAGGCGCAGGCACCTGTCCAAGAAGTTACCACAAAATGTATAGGGACCAGTCAAGTCCCTGGCTCTTCCTCTACATCACCCACCACTCAGGGCATCAGCCCAGCTGTGGGGTAACCTTGAGGATAACCCACATAAGACATGAGGTTTCCCTGGAAGTTTACGCCTGAAGGGGGTGTGATTGGTCAAAAAGAAGTGGAGAGGGAAGTGAAGCAGATAATTGCAAAATGCAGGACCAAAGCAAGATTCCGAGTAGAAGGCTCTGCCCAAACAAGTGGAAAAGCATTTCTGAGCATGTGCAGTGGATGATGCCTTGTCTGTTTCAGCCCGGGCGTATCCCTGAGAGCCACTGCTGGGCCATCTGCTACTGGGCGTGACTGTGGAGGGCAGGACAGCCCTGCTTCCTGGGCAGCTAGCAGAGCACAGGAAATAAATGCCAGGGAAGAATAAATAGGAGTGAACAGAAGTGAAGTTCTGAGGGAAAGCGTTTCAGGGGTTAACATGTCAGCATCTCACTGCCCACACTGGTCCTGCCCTTCAGTAATTGTACCAGGACTAGGACTGGCGAAGGCAGGGAAAGGAAACACTCCCTTGTCTGCAAGCACTGCAGGAAAAGGAAAACAAGAGTACAAAACAGAGGAACTAGGTGAACGTGCCCCAGAGAAAAAGGGTGAGGGTCCTGGTCAAGAACCCATTGCTAGCTAGCTTACTCTGGTTTCTGGAAATGTTGGAACGCACACACACCACTCAATGAAAAGGTAATAGTCATTCGTTATAGAAAACATTTTATTCATAAAAACATGAAAAAGAAAAGTAGAAGCTTTTTCTCCATATGCCCCTCGCCCTGCTCCTGCTCTCCTACTTTCTTAGTCTTGATCTACTTCATTTATTACTTTTTCTGCCACTGGGGTCACCTGATGCAAGCCATGTCAGAAAGATCTTCTCATATTTGAGATTTCAGAGAAATGTATGCCTGGATTCTTGTCCCAGCGTTACAAAGGGTTCAGCATTCTGGAGAAAGGGGCTGATACATACATTCAAGAAGGTGTCCACAGACGAAAGATAATTTTGAAAGGCATTGGGGATCAGAGGATCTTCAGCTAGAGTAACTAAAGACTAGTTCCTTGTCTAAGGACCCCGTGCTATTTATTTAACACAATTTGTCCTAAGGTAAGGTGGAAATATACACTTCAAAGGGTATACAAAAGCATTGTCAGTTTGGTGAATGACCTACAGCTGTTGAGATATCTGGCCAACAGGAGGCAATAAAATGCCGAGCTGTCTGGCAGCAAACAATCCTAGTGACATTTAGCTGTTCCAACAGGTAAACTACATATGTGACTCAGCCCTTGTGGAGTCTCCCAAGTCCCATCAACCTTTTGATGGAATTCTTGTAATTATTACATGCTGGAATTGGTTCCCAGCAAATGTACTATGTAGCATTTAACTTTTTATCTATGTGTATGAAAACCACAGAGGGAATATATAAATTGGCTTTTAAAAGTTTTATCAGAAGCTCAGAATTACGTAGTTTCTATCCAAACATACTTGTAACAATATTATTTTACATTTGAAAACTATTAAGTTAAAAAAAATTACCTTTTTGTCTCGGCTTCCAGTGAAGAAAAACTTGCTATCAGGACTCCAATCACAAGACCAAATAATTCTACTGTGCACAGCAGTGACTTTGTTGGTGAAGGCAAAGAGACTGAAAATTGGGTCTGAAAGAAACACACATGCACTACTCATAAAGCAGAGAATGCTGGTATTTTACCTGTTAAAAAGCTATGTTTAAGTGCCATGTACATCATGCAATTTAGTATTCCATTTCCAAATGCTGACTTTTGCAACAGACCATGGTTAGGCAGCTGATCCCTTGCCAGAGAATATGGGAATACTGCTATTTTTCTAATAGGGAATGAATTATATTGATAAGTTGCTCTCTAGTGACTAATGACAAATGTCTTCCAGGCACTTAGCTAAAGGTCCAGTTTATGCCTATGGAAGAAACCTGAAGCAATTCAACCTTATTTGGGAAATAGCCAGATTTGTATATTAAACTATGGAAAAAAGATTAATGCACCCGTAAGTGATTTTTTTAAAAAAACCCAAACTAGTCTTAACCGGTTTGGGTCAGTGGATAGAGCATTAGCCTGCGGACTGCAGGGTCCCAGGTTCGATTCTGGTCAAGGGCATGTACCTTGGTTGCGGGTATATCCCTAGTAGGTGGTGTGCAGGAGGCAGCTGATCCATGTTTCTCTCTCACCAATGTTTCTAACTCTCTCCCTCTCCCTTCCTCTCTGTAAAAATCAATAAAATATATTGTAAAAAAATAAAAATCCAAACTAAAAAAAAAAAATTCTCTTATAAGATTTAAATGTAAGCTAATGTCCAGTCCTTATCTGGACTAAACCTAGAACATTAACTGCTTATGAGGAGGAAAGAAGGTATCTATTAATCCATAGTCCATAAAGATATAGAAAATCAATGGATACGTTACTGATATCACTTTAACTTTTTAAAAAGTAAAGGTTGCATGTTAAAGTCACTAGTTATTTGCAAAAGCAATCAGTCTTTTCTCACATGTACTGCCGGACCGTGTCACAGCCCTTGGCAGTCTCTAAAAGACAAGAAACCAAGGGGCTAGAACTGCCACAAGATCAAACTGCATGTAGATTGTGTCAATGGAAAAATTAAAGTAGGAGTAAACAGATATTTAAACACTCAAGATTTTACCTAAAGAAACTGGGGAAAGATGAATGGCCACTGCTGAAAGCCCACAAAGCACTTTTTTTCTTTTCTTTTTTTTCAATTTATGTCAGGATCAGTAGAGAATGCAGGTAAATGTTAACAGCTTGCCCAGGGGCCATGTTATCCACAGATGGATGCCTAAAACTCCCTTCCCAATGATCCGTGACAGGAGAGGGTAAGAAAGGGTAAAGATAACAGTCCTTCTAAGTTTCATATTTAACTGTATCTTCATTATTCCTACCTCATAAATTCCTAGCTTGGACTATGCCATCCATTTGGTTTTATGGTGACATTTTATAACCATCTGCAAAATCTAAATTTTTTGCATACAGACTTTTGTTTCTTTCACTGACATGTCTGAACACATGCCATTTTGACTACATAATCACAAAGAAGTCAACCCAAAGGCCACCTGCATTTAACTTTTGCAAGAAAGCCCGAGTCTGCTTCAGTTACTACAGAATTTTGAAAGCCTGCACAACAGTGAGACTCTGCCTTTCATCTGTTGTTATTTTTTCTTTTCTTCACCCAACAGCTGCTCAAGGTGGACAAAATGGGTAGAACTGTCTTCCTACTCATCTTCTCAATCAGAAACTGCTTTTACCTAACTCAGGTGAGATTGTGTCCTGCCTTCGCCACAGCGACCACGTCCGATCTCTGGAAACAGCCAGTAAGAACTTGTCGTTAGGTGAGAAGGCCATCTGTGTGACAGTCAGGCTGTGGAAAATCAGGTTCTGCACCTGTTTCCAAGATGAGGTGTTCCAAAGAATGATGGCTGCATGCTCTTTCTTAGCTGCCTGTAGGACAGAGATGAAATGGTAGTTTAGAACATTCACTTCTAGTCAATATGAGTAACAGGGACCAGATTTATTCTCTGGGGTGAAAAAAATAAAAAATCCAGATAAAGTATATGAAAACAATGGACCTCAAAACCGAGCTATCTGGAAACAAGAAACACTCATCCCTGAGAAACAAAATGAAACAGTGTGTGTGGGGGGGACAATCAATGAACTCTATGACAACTTCAAGTAGTTAAACACAGGTTTAACTAGAATCCCCAAAAAGGGTGAGAAGAAAAAGTACTTAAAAAGGTAATAACTGAAATTTTTCCAAAATGGATGAAAACAATAAACCTACAGATCCAAGTTCAAGAAAACCCAAGCACAAGAAACATGAAGAAAACTATACCAACAATAATTAAATTGTTTAAAACCAGCAATAAATATGAAATTGCAGTTGGGGGGGGAGAGGAAGGAGACAAAGACAAATTACTATAGCTGACTTGTGAGAAACAATGCAAGTCAGAAGAAAATGGAGCATCATTTTAATATACAAAAGAAAAACGAACTATTTTTTACCCACCATAAATAACATTCAAAAATGAAGAAACCTATTTTTTAAAAATAAAACCTGAAAAAATAAAATTCATGACTAGCAGAGGTGCATTACGAATAATGTTAAAGAATATCATTTAGGCATAAGGCAAATGATATACGATGGCAATTTTTTTATTATTTAAAGCTCTGTAAAAAATAGAGCCAATTAATCAAGAAAATCAAAGAGTCAAAACGTTTTTATGACAGTTTCAAAATACATAAAGTAAAAATTGACCAAACTGCAAAGATTAAAAGACAAGTGCACAATTACAGTCAGATATTTCAAAATGCCATTCTCGATAAAACTGAAAGGATAAAGACTTGAACAATACTATTAAACAATCTGACCTAGTTCATATTTTCAGGACACTCTACCTACCAGAAATAGAATCCATTCTTTCCAAAATGAAAACGAAAACTTACCAAGATTAAATGTTAAGATTCAAATCATATTTGTTCTCTGACCACAATGAAATTAGAAATCATTAACAGAAAGATAACTGGAAAAAGCTCAGCATATGGAAACTCAATTCTACATTTCAAAATAAACTATAGGTCAAAGATGAAATCAAAGGAATATTAGAAAGTATTTTTAATTGAATGAAAATGAAAACACAACATTAAAATTTGTGGAATGCCTCAAAAACAATGCTTAGGGGGAAATTTAGACACTAAACATGTATGTTAAAACACACACACACAAAAACACAACCCAATATGGAAAAAATTGTTGTTAGACTTCACCAAATCTACTTCACCAAATCACACAACTTCTGCTCTGTAAAAAGCACTCTTAGAAAAATAGAAAGACACTGGGAATAATTTTCTATGATTGACAGTCCCCAAAGCTGAAGACAAATTAAGCTGCTCAGTAGCACCAAACTATCCTTGCTACCAAGCCCCATTCTTCCCACAGGTCCTGTAACAGAAGTACAGATAGTACCTCCTTCACGGAGGGGACAAGCAAGGGGGTGGGAGCAGGAGGGCACAGAAATCTCTTCCTATGCCTCTCAATACCGACCAGTGGCAAGAAGACACAGCAAAGGCAGGGACAGTGGGCCATCAGGATGGGCAGCTCTCATCATCATGCTTAAAACAAGTAAATACATTTTAGAAAAGTTAGAGGAATGTGTGGGCGTGAGACCTTTCAATCCTCCATAAACATTATTTCACTCCACAACACGGGGATAGATTACGAACAGTGAGTTGAAGATTGGCCGGTCACCCAGGCATATGTCTGGAGCTGCACTATCTGCAGTTGCATGCTGGGGCTAGCTGAGCAGGCCACCACCCTTCCTCACCGGGACTCTGGTGGAGGAGCTCCGCTCACTTAGGTCTGTACTAAGAGTGTCCTCTAGAAACCATCAGATGGAGTGCCCTCGAGTTTCACCTTCTCATTCCCATGTCTCTGGGATTCAAACTATTTCTAATGTATATTTTTAGGTCTCAGATTAAGATACAAATTTTTGAGTAGGGGCATAAATCAGTTCAAATCAAGTATCTAGGAATAAAAATGTGCGGCTGAAACAGACTTAAAATGCAACTGCCAGTTTTTAATGAAACAGAAAGAAAAAGGAATTAAGAGAGCAAGATTCAGAAAGAGCAGGCACCAGGGCCGTTCACATAGTGTTCTGACTAAAATACTACCAATCAAATATCTGTGACCAAGTAGAGTACAAAAGTAAAATTCCCTACCTTACAAGCTGAGGCAAGCAGAGTCTTTGAATTGTTACAAGCAACACAAAACAACTCGTAACCATGTCCATATCTAAAATTTAAAACGAGAAAATACATGACCCCCATATTAGTAAACATCCTCATGCTGAAAAGTTTTAAAACGTGAAAAGAATAACATCAACTTCTCTAACTAACGAACAGTTAGTTCTTTTAAGTAACATTAAATTCCTGCCCACGCAAACATTTGGCAGAAAAACAGAGACTGGAGAAAAATGCTAACATCCTAGAAGTAATACAACTTATTCAAACAATGAGATTAAAATACAAGGTTTAGCTGGCCAGAGTTGGCTCAATTCGTTGATCATCATCCCATACACTGGAAGGCTGTAGGTTTAATTCCCAGTCAGGGCATATACTTAGGCTGTAAGTTTGATAGGGAAGGAGGGAGGGAGGGAGGGAGGGAAGGAGGTAGAGAGGGAAAGAAAAGCCCTGACCGGTTTAGCTCAGTGGAGAGAGTGTTGGCCTGCAGACTGAAGGGTCCCAGGTTCACTGGTCAAGGACATGTACCTTGGTTGCAGGCACACCCCTAGTAGGGGGTGTGCAGGAGACAGATGATCGATGTTTCTCTCTCATTGATGTTTCTAACTCTCTACCCCTCTCCCTTCCTCTCTAAAATATATTTTTTAAAAAGAAAGCCCTTAGCTTGTTTTGCTCAGTGGATAGAGTGTCAGCCCTCACACTGAAGGGTTCCAGGTTTGATTCGGATAAAGGGAAAGTACCTAGGTTGCCGGTTTATCTCCAGCCCTGGTTGGGCCATGGGTGGGAAGCAACCAATAGATGTGTCTCTCTCACATCGATGTTTCTCGCTGGGTGTCTCTCCCCATCCCTCCCACTCTGTCTAAAAATCAATGGAAAAATTCCCTCAGGTGAGGATTAACAAAAATAAAAAGGAAAAATAAAAAACACAAGTTTTCACCATCAGCCAGCCAGTACAATAAATAATAAACCAATGGAAAGGTTTTGATGGGGAACCAACAAAGGAAAAAAATAAAAATAAAAAATCTAAATGTTTTTTTTTAAAAATGGAAGATTCACAAATATACATTATTAAGACCAATAAACAAACATAGTAAAAAAAGACATAGTAATATAAAAATCTATGTGAAATTTGATTCTGACCTACTATGAAAGCCACTAAAAAATCTTTAGAGTAGGGGGAGGGAATGTAGGTAAAAGGAAAGCCAAGGAGAAAAATCAAGTTGGGGGGGGGGGATCACAAGTTATGACAGAATCAGACTAAATTGCTAACAGTTTAACTCACAGTTTTTGGACTTCAGGCCACAATGTATTCTGCAAAAGTTGATCCTCAGTGGGAGGTTCTACAATAAATTTATAGCACTGCAATCATTTTTTCTATTTCCGTGCAAATAAAAAAGCAAATGCTAGAGCACTTATTTATGTCAGCAGTGGCAAATATGAGTACTATCAAATCACATTTTTGTGAGTTCTTACCAGAAAGTATGCAGGGTTGAAAGGCCATCTGATGAGTCTCAAAACCTGCCCTAGTTAACAGCTCTTCTTCATCAGAGGGCTGAGGAGCTATATCTCCTGATTTAAAAGAAACATATAACATCATGAAGATAGTCCCCATCTTTATGTCTCCTATACATGTTCCAATATTAAGGCCACCAGTTAGAAAGTACCGTAGTGATACTTCAAAGTAGTGTAATTCAAAGCTATATACATGTGATTGCAAAATCAAGGGTGTTTCTGTTTCTGCCTCTCAGGTTTTCCAATGTGGTCCTAGGAGCACTAATCAGTTCCATAAGGATTGCTTCCTTTTCCTTTGACCTAACATTTCCCAAGTTTATAAAACATGGAACATTCTTTCAGCTACCCATATTAGGATCCGTGGTTGTAGTGCTCCATGACACCATTTCAGGGTCTGCATGTGTACAGAGTACTTATCACGAAATATGTAAAAAAGGAGACAGACATGTGTATTGTGATTTTTTAAAAAAATACCAGCTATAATGAATATTAAATACATGTTATACAAGTGTGTAAGTAGATTTACATACCAATAGTTTTTTTCAGCCTTACCTTGAAAAACAGCTTTATTTGATAATCCCAAAGCAGGGACAGTAGCACCTTCTGGAAGATCACCGTCTTGCTGGATTAAGAAATTCGATATATGTTTTGAAGTTACTATTACATCAGGCACTACAAAAATGTCATGCTCACAAATGCTGAAAAGCAGTTTAAAGTTCACCTTTGTGTGGCCATCTGCCCAACTTTCATTTCCTGAACCAACAGATGCAACGCTAGGCAATGGCTCTCCAACAGACAGGTCCCAGCTAACCTGCACTTCTCTACCCAATCCAGAAAGTTGGGCATCCTCTCACCAAATCCTAACAGCTCACCATATTTTCATTAAACGTATTTAAATACTCAAATATTTTTTAAAAATTTTAGAGTACCATCTGAAATGCCAATGATCTTTAAGTTATATCAATCAAATTATCTCATATGAAACTATGTGTTAACCATCAAAACCAGCACAGTAATAATATACAGTATTCATACCTTAATTTAATATTTAAATTTTTATTGTCATGGGCTAATTTGTTATAAAACTTCTGGTTTTAATATTTAAATATTTAAATTACTGCACACAAAATTTTGTCAAACCAATAAAATGGTTTGACTTACTTTCTACCCATTTATAGCCTTAAGCAAATTATTAAAAATTTAAATGAAGTGACTAGATTTAGTTAAAACATTTAGAGGGGTACTCACATTACCAAGTACATGATTCAATGATTGGCCTGTAATGGCACAAAAATTTTCCACAAAATTCCGAGGTGCAGAAAATACTCGAAGAACTTTTTCATCTGCTCCTGACACAAACTGAAACCGATCAATCATTGCCAAACATTTTAGGTCATATCCATGTATCTGAGGCCGTGCAATTTCATGCCAAGTCACCTGGGTATTAAGATAGGATAAATAAAAATGACCATCAGTTCAAAATCAGAATTCTTTCAACAAGCAAAATATCAAATGCAAAAACCATTGATTGTCATGGAGATGTGACTCTAAGACAGATTCATCCATGTTGTTGTGTTCAATCCTTTTCACTGGCAAGTAGTTCCTTGTACAGACATACCACTACTTGTTGATCCATTCATTTCCTATGAAGACATCTGGGCTATTTCCAGTTGTTGTATTTAACTAAAAAAGCAGGCATGAACATTTGTGTACAAGTCTTTGCATGGCTATAGCTTCTATTTCTCTTGGGTACTAGTAAATACTACCTATAAATAGAATGGCTGACTGACATGGGATATGTATATTTAAATACTAGAGGCCCAGTGCACAAATTCATGCATCAGTGGGGTCCCTTGGCCTGGCCTGTGGGATCTGGCCAATTAAGGCTCTGACATCCCCAAGGGGTCCTGGATTGCAAGAGGGCACAGGCCGGGCTGAGAGACCCCACTGATGCGCAATCAGGCCCAGTAGGAATGCGGGAGGTTGGCCAGCTGGGCAGGGAACATGGGAGGGCTCCAGAGCATACCTGACCTCTCACTCAGTCCTGATCAGCCCCAATTGGCCGGACCCCAGCAGCAAGCTAACCTACTGGTTGGAGCATCTGCCCCCTGGTGGTCAGTGCATGTCATAGCGAGCGATTGATTGGTGTTAGCATATCATTAGGATATTATACTTTGATTGGTTGAACGGACGACAGGACACTCAGCATATTAGGCTTTTATTACATAGGATTTCAGGAACTGCCAAAGTATTTTCCAAAGCGGTTTATACATTTAACAGCAGTATATGAGAGTTCTAGTTGCCCACTTCCTCATCAACACTTGGTCAGCCTTTTAACTTAAATCATTCCGTGTACAATGGCATCTCATTGTAGCTTTCATTTGCATTCCCTAATGACTAATGGTATTGAGAATCTTTTCCTGTCTTTATTTTTCCCTAGAGAAATATCTGTTCAAATCATTTTTACTAGATTATTTGTTTCCCTATTACTGTCTTCAGAAGTGTTTTATATATTCTGGATATAAGCCTTTCCAGGTATGTAAATACTTTCTCCCAGTTTGTGACTTATCTTCTCATTTTCTAGACAGTGTCTTTCAAAGAGCAAAAATTTTACATTTTTGTTCAGTCCAAGTTAATGATTTGTTTTTAATGGATCATGGATAAACAACTGAGCCATATCAATAACACATCACCAAGAGCAACAGGAAATCACTCCAAAGCATTTGCCTTGTTTTTCATTTGACTATATTATTTCCCATCTCCTCAACTCTAAGGTGAATCTACTATATGCTCCTATGGCAATGATGTCAGTGGCGGGTTTCATTAGCTCTCATGAACTGACCCACAATTGAGTTCCGTGAGTGTTTGTCAGAAATTGAAGCTGTATATACTAGCTTTCTCTATTGCATAGCAGTTTGATGGCTGGCCACTGGTCAAGTTGTCTGAGCTCAGTCCAAGATTGAAAAGTTTCCTGGACAAAAACCACCCTCAACCACTATTTATCTAACACTATAACTTTAGAAATTAGCTTTTACTGCAGACTTGTAACAGTTTCCTAATGAATTAATTACAAGGCATCACAGAACTTTTTTGTGGAGCTGAAGTAAATATATTTAACAACATTTGAATTATTTGAAATGTAAAGAATGCATGCATGCATAAGTTTTTAAGAAAATATCAAACTGTTTCCAGAATGCTTGTATCTTTTTACATTTCCTCTAGCAATGTCCCAGGTGCTCTGTGTCCTTATCACCACTTGTTACTGTATTTCTTACTTACCTTTCCAGAGGGTGTGTGGTGACATCTCATCTTGGTTTTAATTTGTATTTCCCTAATAGCTAATGATGTTGCTCCACTTTTCACATGCTCATGGATATTTTTTATTAACAGGGATCAGTCAAACATGATAACATTTTACCTGTGATTGATTTTTTCTATTCCATGGAGCAAAAAGTCGAGTTGTCTGGTCAGTACCAACAGTGATGATAAATTCTCCTTCTGGATCCCACATTAAATCTTGGACACCGTCAAAGTGTCCTGAAATGACAATCTCTGGAGTCCACTCTCTCTGTAATGAAAGTGCTAATGACACATCAAAATAACCAAAGACTACCACCACTCAAAATAAAATCTGATAATGCCTTCGGTCTTCAGTTATTCTACTTGGGAAAGAGTGAAATTCCCAAGGTGAAAAGCTAAATAAACAAGATGGGATTTTAAAATAATAGAATCTGGGTGCTCTCCCTCCTGGGCACATACCCATGCCTTTCCCTGGCCTCTTCCTCTCCATCTTCCCTCCCCAAGAGGGGGAGAGGAACCAGACTCTGTTTTTCAGTCAAGCATATTAGAACTTAAATATTCAAATATGTTCTATGTCCTTTAAAAAGGTAACTTCGGGAAATTTCCCTCCATTCATCATTTATTGAATACCTACTAGAAACCAAAAACTACTTAGCCTTTCAATAGCTAAATTAACTCTTCTGTAAAATTACCTAATTTATTGAATCGTTATGAGGATTAAATGAGTTTATATTGGTAAAGCACACACAACAATGTCAGCACAAAGGAGGTACTATGTGAGTCTTTATTTGTTAAACTAAATAAGCAGAGTACTGTGTAAAATAAGTTATTAGATTCCAATTGTGTGCCTCGATGACTTCCTTTACTAAGTAAAAGGAACTGCAGAGTAGAAGACAAACGGGTGAATCACTTTCTAAGGGAGCCTACACGAGCCACCATATAAATGATAACGAAATACAGAAAATGTTATAGAGCTGGTCACCCAAGGATATGTTTTTATTGATTTTAAAGAGAGAGATAAACATTGATGTGAGAAAGAAACACCAATCGGTTGCCTTCCATATGTGCCCTGACCAGGGATTGAGCCCACAACCTTTTGGAGTAGGGGACGACGCTACAACCAACTGAGCCACCTGACCAAGGCCACAGAGAATCTTTTATTTATTTATTTTTAACATATATTTTTTATTGATTTCAGAGAGAAAGGGAGAAGAAGAGATAGAAACATCAATGATGAGAGAGAATCCTTAATCGACTGTCTCCTGCATGGCCCCACTGGGGATCAAGCCCACAATCTGGGCATGTGAACCAGGAATCAAACCATGACCGCTAGTTTCATAGGTTGTGACTCAACCACTGAACCACACCAGCCAGACTTGACAATTTTTTAATGTCTATTAGGGAAAAAAACAAGTGGTAAAACTTGTCTTAAGAGGAAAATTAAATTTGTCTAAATACCTAAAAGGTCATTCAGAGACAAGATTGATGAATAGGGTCAGTGATGAAGTTAAGCTGTACTATTTTCTGGTCAAAAATAAATAAAAAGGCTTTGATAAAGAAATACTGTTAATTTCCTCTGTGGCATACAACTGATTCTAAAGTTAGCACTAATGGGAGTTTCCGGAAAGTTCTGAACAAAGGGCAGCTTTTTGGACTATCAGTACAGTCTTCCACTGCAAGTCCTAAAGGGCAGTTTGTTTTTAAAAATCACATTCTTGCCCTACCCAGTTTGCTTCAGTAGATAGACGTCAGTCCATGTACTGAAGGGTCGTAGGTATAATTCCAGTCAAGGGCACGCACCTCAGTTGCAGGTTCAATCCCCAGCTCTGGTCTGGGCATATGTAGGAAAGCAAGCAATTGATGTGTCTCTCTCACATCGATGTTTCTCTCTTTCTGTCTATCTCCCTCCCTTCCATTCTCTCTAAAAATCAATGGAAAAATATCTTCAGGTGAGAACAACAACAACAACAACAAAAATCACTCTTGATCATAACAAATGTACATCTCTGGTTTGGAATGTTGAAGTGTAGAAGGTTATGGAAGTGTGTGGGGATGGCAGGTGGGAAGGGGAGTCATGTATTCTGCTCAATTTTTCTTTGAACCTAAAATAAAGTCAATTTAAAAAAAATCACCCTCAATACTTGTTAGTGGTTATTATAAATTTGAAGCCAAGTTATGAACATAAGTACAGTGAGATTCTATCTTCTGGTTTGAGTTTCTCCTTACTCATCTGATGCTTTTTCCTATGAAGGGTCTCAAAGACCACCTGCAGCACAGCTCAAAGGAGCTCCGAGTTAAGAATGAAATTAAATTTATCCCCTGAGGGTTAGTTAGGGCATGCATGGGAGTAGGGTGGGGCAGGTAATGGGAAGATATGTACACATGTAATACATTAATAAAAAAGAAATAAAAGAAATAAAAACCCCAGCAACCATAAAAAAAATTTATCCCCCAAAATATTTCTTTCTAAAAGTCATCGCTGATGATTTCCTGTATCACTTAAGAGTAGAAACGAGCCTAGCCAGCATGACTCAGTGGATGAGCGTCAACCTATGAATCAGGAGGTCAGGATTCGATTCCAGGTCAGGGCACATGCCCAGGTTGTGGGCCTCAGTCCCCAATGTGGGGCATGCAGGAGGAAGACAATCAATGACTCTCATCACTGATGTTTCTCTCTCTCTTCCTCATTCCATTCCTCTCTGAAATCAGTAAGAAAATGTATTTTTTAGAAAAAAAAAAAGTGTAAACAATCATGAAGATCAACTACAAATAGAAGACACAAGGGAAAGAGCAAGTCACTCCTATGTATTGAGAAGTCAAATCCTCATAGGTAACACACCTATTACAAAGCCCACAAATTAAATGTTATGCAAATCCATAAATTTATACTTTATAAAGGAAGCTATTATCTGGTGATTCACATTTCAGTCAATGTTCTGTCTTCTTTCATTTATTAAAATACATTTATATAGTATCCAATATATGCCAGGACCTGTTTTATATGCTGTATAAATATTAACTCATTTAAGCTTCATAAAAACCTTAAGTGTAGATGCTATTACTATCCACATTTTACAAATGAGAAACCTGAGACAGACTTAGGTAATGTCTTCAAGTACATACAGCTGGGTAGTAAGTGCTGGTGCAGAATGTGAATTCAGATGTCTAGCTCCAAGACCTGTGCTCTTAGTCTCTATGTTCCTGCTATTGCATTTCTCCAAACCCAAGCACCAGATAAGCAAATTAGAAAGTAAAAGATGGAATAATGTTCACCATGATCAGAGGAAGAAGATTACTGCTCTTTAGAAGAGACCAAAATTACAAGAAAAAGCTAAAAGGGCCCAATACTTGGAAGGCCATGTAGAATTACACATAATAGCCCCTGAGAGCATCAATATAACCCATCACAAAATAACAGTGTTCAGAATGCCTTTTGTCAGTCACTTGTTCAATCACTATCTATGGAGTACCCAGCCATTCAACAAGAAAATATCAGACTATGTTACCTCCTTTAAAACAAGAAAGTTACACATTTTAGGAAAAGCTCCCATAAAAAAATTTATATAGCTTAAAGTTCATTTATGTAGAAATTTTATATATGTGCAAATTTCAATGCCTCACCAATGCTGGAGAAATCAATACTACTTTTATTCTTAGAAAAGTATGAATTTCTTACCTAGTAAACTATAGTATAATGCTTACAAAAAGAAGTGATGTCATTCGAAGTTAAATGTCTCTAGTGGTACTATGTAGTGCTATAAGTTAGCCTGGGTTTCAAGTGCTTTGCTTACTGGGTTAGCTGCATTCTGTTTCCACAGGTGCAAGGCTCCATGGAAAGCATGAGCGATGATCAGAGAGCCATCTTCATTGAACTGGCAATCATAAAATCCCAGAGTATTTCCACCGACTTCCCCTACTCGAACCTATAGCAATAACAGAAAACAATCCGTAATCAATAGAAACCACTGATTCCAGAGATTATGTTCTCACTCATGTAACATATACAGAGTGAACATATGCAGCTCTAGGAATACAGACTTCGGAATTAAATATTCAGTTTATAAACTCAATTTTCTATTCCTTAAATATCCACATTTTTACCTGTTCTAGCCAAACTCCTGACTCTTCATCTGGAGCCCAGAGAATCATGGTTTTATCCATTGAGGCAGACAATAATCTCATTGGCTGCTGTAGAACACCATCTAAAAAATATAAACTAGTTTCTTTAGGTTTTCACCAAGCATCATGTTTGTAGATTACTAGAAAAAACAACATGGATATTGCAAAAACATTCACTTTAGCAATGCAATAGCAAAATCTGGAAACACCACAAATGTCTACCATAAAAACAAGTTATGGTATATTTAAACAGTGTAATTTTAAAGCTCAACCAAAATAAACAAATTATTAGTTATATGAATCAACATGGATACAATTCCAAATGTTTAGCATGGTAAGCTAAAAAGGCAAGTTTTAAGAGGATAAGAACACACTGAGATCGTGTCAGTAGCTGTGAAACTACTGTTTGTGGTGACATCAATGTGTAAAGTATAAAAACATGCCTGGGAGTGCTAATACCCAGAATTCAGTACTGCAGTTGTCTCTAGGGAAGGATGGAGAGGCGAGGGCTCAGGAAATAAACAAGGATCCTCAGTATCTATTTCTTTTTTTTACTGCAGCAAATAAGGTATAATATAATTAAAGCTGAATAGTGGTTACCTGAACAGTAATGATGGATAGTCCCTTTCTGTTTTGGGGACGGAGCTCTGGGGAAGAATGAGGCTGTGCCTTACTCAGTTCCAACCCAGCATGAGCATGTACACAACCATCACTCCAGAAGTGGAGGTTAAAGGCAAAAGAAGGAGGGGATCTTATTTTCTTATAAATTATGCATGTCAGTATTACCATCATTGTATTGCCAAGGGTAAAGGATCCAGTGAAGTTTGTGCGAAAGTCAATTTCTCTTCAATCTCATAAAGAATAGTTGAAACTTTTCAGAAAAGATACTGGGGTGAGGTACTTTCAGTAACTGTGGCAGGAATCACCCTTTTCCTGCTAAGGAGCACAATATGCAGTGGAATTGAGTGTCTAGTAGAACAGGGCTGCAGTATAAATGTCATCAACTTGAAAATGTCTTACATTTGAGATTTCTAATCACATTCAAACTACCCTCCATTTTATTGGGTCAGCTTAACATTCTGCCTGGGAGATTTAACTGATGAAGGATATGTGTGTGTTTTGTCCTACCTTTGTAAAATGAAGGCTGCCAATGAACTGCATTCACCCAGCTTTCGTGACCAGCCAGCACTGTCTCCAGAGTAACCGCAAATGTCATTTTAATACCTTTAACAAATGCAATGAAAAAGCGCTGTTTCCTCAAAGTTCTTCTAGATAAATTTTTCTCTACCTTTGTCTCTACCCAGTCAGAAACAAACATTAAAGAATATGCTCTATTTTTTATATTTTCTGGGATATATTGGTATACAACTTAAAAGCAAAAAACAGCCAAAACCGGTTTGGCTCAGCAGATAGAGCATCAGCCTGTGGACTGAAGGGTCCCGGGTTGGATTCCGGTCAAAGGCATGTATCTTGGTTGCAGGCACATCCCCAGTGGAGAGAATGCAGGAGGCAACTGATTGATGTTTCTCTCTCATCGATGTTTCTAACTCTCTATCCCTCTCCCTTCCACTCTGTAAAAAAATCAATAAAATAATTTTTTTAAAGCAAAAAATAGACATGCCAGCCTCTTAGCTATGCTTATCATTATTACAGTATAATAATCTAAAATGCCATTTAAAAAATATTAAGATAGCCCTGGCCAATTTTGCTCGGTGGTTACAGTGTCGGCCTGTAGATCAGTCTTGGATTTGATTCAAATATCCTCAGGTGAGGATTAACAAAAAAAAAAAAAAAGAGAGAGAGAGAGAGAGATAAACGCAGAAGTACAGGAAGGCAAGTCAGTTTGAAAGTTTGTGACCTTTCAAACAAAATAATTAATAAAATATCACAAAAAAATTCAACTCTGGGAATAGCTACTCATAATGTGCTGGTTTTGGTATTTATTTGCCCCCTATCCCCATAAAACTGTTACCAAAATCTCAGTCCTGGCCTGTTTTGCTCAATGAATAGAGCAATCAGCCTGTGAACTGAAGGGTCCCGGGTTCTATTCCCAGTCGAGGCACATGCCTGGGTTGCAGGCTAGATGTCCAGGAGGGAGAGCACAGGAGGCAGCTGATCCAGATTCTCTCTCATCATTGATGTTTCTATTTCTCTCTCTCTCCCTCTCTCTCCCTCTCTGAAGTCAATTAAAAAAAAAAAAAAAAACTGTTACCAAAATCTCAACTCTTATGGGCTTTACAATCAAAAAGAGTAATAACAAAGAAGAGAATTCCTGGTGGAACAATGCTCACTGAGAACTAACTTTACAATTTAGATACACATCCAAAAATACCTTCTTCAAAACTAACTTCTTCATATACAATTATTTCAAAAGGATCAATACCCCATACAGGAGTACTGTTCTGATGCCAGACAGTATGAAAATCAGAATTATATATACTCCTCAAATGTAGGGATTTAGCTTGTTTTACAGGGTATCTTCTAAGATACGGCTAATTCACATGATTTCTTTTGATCTTCACATGCTCAAATTACAAATTCAGTATCATTATACAATAAATTTATTGAGAAAACATTTTGAAATATTTTCAGCAATTTTTAAAAATCTCACTAGAATGGCTTACAACAAAAATAAGTTTCATATATGAAAAATGATTCATTGTTTCATAAAAATTTTTTTAGAAAGGAAAAATGCATAGTATCAAATTTTATGTAGGGCTCTGATATTTCTGAAAAACTAACCTTCAGATAGGTTTATAATAAAACAAAAATGATTCAGCTAGGAGACCTAAGTATTATTACATAGTATTATTACATCTGATATTTTCATTATTACTCACTTTCATTTTCTACAGTGAAAGTATTTTCCTTCAGTCTTATGTTATCATCATCCTGAGTTTCTAATGATGTTGATTTTAAATACATCCTCCATATTCTTATCAGGCAATCTTGTGAACAGCTTGCTAGGAAAAGGTCTTTACCTAATTAAAAAAAAAGTATTATTTTTAAAATAATAAATTCTTAAAATTAGGTGTAAGACTTTCTCCTCTACAACAGGCACACTTCTGGATTTCCTAAAAAATTAGACTTTGCTTCCTTACCCTTCATTCGTTTTGACCTATATTCAGTTTTACTAACATTGACAAATATAGTACAATGCTGATAAATGATTGTAGCATTTGATCCTATCTAATAAGAGTAATATGCAAATTGGCCATCACTCCAACACACAAGGTAGATGCCCCCCTGTGGTCAAAGATAGCTGCCCTATTGTGGATACAAGATGGTTGCCACAAGATGGCCAACAGGGGAGGGCAGTAGGGAGGGATCAGGCCTGTAGGTAAGGGCAGCTGGGGGGACCAGACCTGCAGTGGAGGGTAGTTAGGGGTGACCAGGCCTGCAGGGGAGGGCAGTTAGGAGTGAAGAGACCTGCAGGGGAGGGCAGTTAGGGGCAAACAGGCTGGCAGGGGAGCAGTTAGGCATCAATCAGGCTGGCAGGGAAGTGGTTAGGGAATGATCAGGCTGGCAGGCAGAAGCAGTTAGGGGCAATCAGGAAGGCAGGCAGGGGAGCAGTTGGGAGCCTACAGTCCTGGATTGTGAGAGGGAGGTCCTGCAGGATCTGGCCTAAATGGGCAGGACATCCACTGAGGGGTCCCAGATTAGAGAGGGTGCAGGCTGGGCTGAGGGACTCACCCCCTTCCCCCCGCAGATTTTTGTGCACCAGGCCTCTAGTATTCTTATACAC
>PVJN01011694.1:0-53002 GCA_004026805.1 Lasiurus borealis
TGTCATAAAATATTATTATTTCTTTGATTTTTTTCAACTCTTTAAAAATATAGAAGCCATTCTTAGCTGGCTGGCTGTATAAACGTAGGTGGCAGGTTGTATTTGGTTCCTGTTCTAGACACTTTGTATAGGTTAACTGTTTTAATCGCCCTAACCCTGCAGTAGTCACTTTGACAGATGAGTAAACACAGAGAAAAGTTAATTGTCAGTGACTGCTCTTGTGCATTGAATGGGGTACCCCTCAAAAATTCATCTGTTGAAGTTCCAAATCTAGTACCTCACCATGTGACTTTATTTGGAAATAGGGTTGTTGCAGATATAATTAGTTAAGATGGGGACATCAGGGTGGGTCCTAGTCCAATGTGACTGGTGTCCTTATAAAGAAGAAATTTGGATCCAGAGATGCATGCAGGGAAAAGTCCATATGAAGATGAAAGCAGCAATTAGATTTCCAGAAAATTCACTAGAAACTAGGTAAGATATATGGAACAGATTTCTGTCTTACAGCCCCTCAGAAGTAACCAACCGATTTTGGGACTTCAGAACTGTGAGACAATACCTTTTTGTTTAAGCCTCTAAGTTTGTGGTACTTTATTACAGCAGCTCTAGGAAGGTAATACAGTTGCACAGCCAATAAGAAGCATAATTAGGGTTTTAAGACATTTTGATTTAGAGCAAGCATGTCAAACTCGCAGCCAGCGGGTTTGACATGCCTGAAGAGGCTGGGTACTTAAACATTGTGCTCTTCATTCTGGACCATAACTTTATAATAAAAAATTAAACTGTGGCTTTAGAGCCTGAAAAAACCAGGTCCATCTCCTGACTGTAATTTCTCTATGCTATGTGACCTTGGGAAAGTAAAGTGGGCTTTATGAGAGACCCATTTTATAAGGATATGTGAGAATGAAGATGATATATAAATAAAAGATGACCTCTACTACAAATAATAAAAAAGCACATGGCATACAGACAATGCTCATTGGTCGCTAGTTATTTTTGCTATTCACTGACATGTCCTCAGACTGTTTTACTAAAACTTTTCCAATATCACCACATGCTCTTTTGTCCTCGCAGCTATTTTGTAGACACTCTACAGGCAGAATCTTAGAGGCTCTCTTCCATCCTATCACTCCTGTTTCCAAATCAGCACGGTAGGTTTGACTCTCTCTATATATTATATATAATCCAACACTAGTCCCGTTGGATTAGGACTGACCCTAATGACCTCAGTCTTAACTAATTACATTCATTAGTTTCTTAGTTCCTTATGGTACTGTTGCTGGAGGTCATCCAGAGGACGTGAACTCCGGTCAACTTGCAAGCTAGACCCTGGCAATCGGAGCCTTCTCCTCACTCTCCTGTGCTTGAAATGTCTGCTCTGTCCACTGTTCTCAGAGCTGGAGCCCTTTTTAAGGACGCAGCCTTAAGAAAGTAGGTGCTGTTGAGACCATTTGGATGGTACATGTGACTGGACTCCGTTAAGGCCTTGGTATATAAACTGTTTTGGTTCTGGCGAGAGATCGCTTCCTCTTGTCACAATCAGCCTCCTAAGTAAGTTCCTTTGCTCATCACACTGCCACCTATCATTCTGAAGTGGCCTCCCTTTTTCGTTTGTCTTGGTCTCTGAGTAGGAGCCCAAATTTACCCCAGGAAGCTCCCAAGTTCAAGAACTAACAATTGGAGAGGCGGCCAGGCCACTGAAGACAGGGGCTTTGGGAAAGAGGCATCGGTATGGGAAACCCTGAGCGGGCCATGGCCTCTGTGGGCAGTCAGTCTATAGGTCAGACGTGTGGGGATGGCTGCACGTGGGAGAGGCTCGGGGCTGGACTGGCCGTCTGGCTCCCGAGAGGAGCTGCACGGGCGCATGCATCGAGAAGGGACACGCCTGGCTGCAGTGGGCAGGCCTCACTGCGGGCTTTCAGCTCCCACCGATGCCCAGCTAGCGGCTGAAGCTCCAGTTAGGAATTTGGAGGAAGAGCTGAGTTTGAGAAGGACGTGCTGTGTCCACGACTCTGCCAGCTCCCTGGCTGGCAGACAAGGTGGGAGAGCTTAGGGTGATGTTTTGCAAGCCGCTGCAGAATGAAGTGTGAGGACTTGTGGAAAAGCTCAGAGGTGGAATCCTGGGAAAGTGTTGGAGAAGGTCACGGAGAGGACACCACCGCTGGTTAACCAGCGAGCTGGACCCAGGCAACTGGAGGCGCCATTCCGCCGCTGTTCGTGGAATGTGCGCTCTGCCTACTCTTTCAAGGAACTAGTCTTAAGAGAGTAAAGTGGTGTTGAGCCCATCTGGATGGTACCCGTGACGGAACTCAAATAACTCCTTGCTCTCTAGGTAAGTGGCCAGTTTCAGATTTCTCCTGGGAAGCTTCAGAGATTTTGAAATGGTTTTGAACCCATAGATAACCCTGGGGGTATCATGGGAGATTTTTTGCTGATTACAGGGAAGGTTCCATGAAAACCTCTTGCTAATTTGACCTGCTCTGTTCTTTGCCTTGTGTTTGTCATCCAGAGAAGAGTTGAGGAGCACTCAAAAGGAGAACTTGGGAGACCTTCCTTCTGGCTATGTCTGTGCAGGTCTGAGAGAGAATGGGGGAAGCGAATGCCACAGTTACTAGGAAAACCCTTAGATGATTCCTAAAGCTCTCTCCAGGGAGCACCCTCTTTCACTCCCTTACGTTGCTATGGTCAAATCAGGATTCTTGTTTATTCCAATTCCCACTGAGGTTCCAGTTGGGATTCTTGAGACTATTAGAAATTCATTCATTTGGGTTAAGATGAAGTTTTAGCCTCTCATCCCTTATCTGTAATTCCTGGCTGGAATTCTATCAATCGAGTCTTTTCCAACTCAACAACCAGCAAAGTGCAGGGCATTGGCAGAACCAGGCCTGGGACCCAGGAAGGTAAGTTTGAACAGAGTGTGGACAGTGACAATGGCCAAAAGAGAGTCAACTGCTTATGGAATTATAGTCACTGACATTGACAACAGGGAAGGACCTTGGTACCTAATGTAGGGAAATGTGCTAGAGAAGAGGAAGGGAGACACATAAAAGGAGAAAAACAGCAACAAACTTGGCAGAAGCCAGATAGAGCCTGGATCGAATCCATCCCTTGCCTCTTAGTAGCTGTGTGATCCTGAGGAAATTACTTAACTTCTCTGAGCCTTAGTGTTATAGTATTTAAAATGGAATTAGTAAGGACTGCCTCATAGAGTTATTGTCAGGGTTAGGTAAGAATATGGGAATAATAATACAGTCTTTCAGGGTTATAAAGAGCCTAGCAGGACACCTGGTTCAACACAGATGCTCTACAAGTGGGGGTGAAAGATGTAGTTGGTTGTCTGGCCAGATCACTTGGATCCCATTTTTCTGTGACCTCCCCTAGCTTTGGTTTGCTTTCACTTGCAGCTGCTTATACCTGTCAGCTCTCTTTGGGAGGATAGCTTTTGGATTATTGGAGCCTGAAAAGGAACATGCCTAGGAATGTGGTTTTGGATTAGTATAATGCTTGCCTAAAAATGGATAGAAAAGTCTTTCCTTCTTTCCTATTTTCTCAAAGAGTCTGTGTAAACCTATATGTAGAAGAATACAGTCTATCTTAGGGAATGTTCTGTATATTTGAAAAAAAAAGTGTATCTTTGTTGCTGGGGAGAATGTTTTACAAACGTCAGTTATGTCAGGGTGGTTGTTTATGCTGTTGAAATCTTCAATATCCCTACTTAATTTTCTTCCCACTTGTCCTATAAAGTAGTACTGAGAAAGAAGTGCTTTAGTATCTACCTTATTTGTGTATTTATCTATTATTCCTTTTACTTTTATCCATTTTTTCTTCACATATTTTGAAACTTTCTTGTTACATATATATGCACTTAGGATTATTGTGTCCATTTTATAAACTGATCTTTTTATTATATTACTATTTTTTATTTAAAAATGTTTCTCTTTTTATTAAATTTATTGAGGTGACACTGGTTGACAAAATTATACAGATTTCAGGTGCACAATTCCACAACACATCATATGTACACTGTATTGTGTGTTCACCACCCCAAGTCAAGTCTCTGCCAATGTCCATTTATCCCCCCTATATCCTCCTCCATAGCCCTCCCTACCTTCATCCCCCTGCAAGCAATCACCACACTGTTGTCCATGTCCATGAATTTTTCCTGTCTCTTCTTTTCCTTTTTTGCTCCATCGCTCTGCCTCTTTATTGTTATATAATTGTTTCATGTCCCTCATCCCAGGGTAAGGATAGTTTTCTTTTGCCCTTTCTTCTGCTGCAGTGAGTCTCCACCTAGGCCCTGGATTGCTGCCTTGCTTCCATGGTTTTGAGGTTTTAGTTCTGTGAGGAAGAAGGATCTGGAAGGAGGTTTTTGCATGCACCCCGATAGCATGGGACTGTCCCACCAAGGAAGCTCTTTCCAGAATCCCATCTGCTTCTGATCTTTCTCCCAAACACCCACTGGAGGTGTATAAAGAAGAGACTGTGAGTGTGGGTGCACTTCCCCTGTGTCTATAATCTCAAGCTAGCCCACACGTGGCATTCAACTGCTTTTGTGAAAAATTCGAGCTGAATTCTTCTTACCCATTTACATGGTGCCTGGTGTCTCTTCATCTTGTATTCTCTCACCAACGATGTTGGAGGAGCCTATCTTTCCTTGGAGTTCAGGCTCCTTGGCTTCCCTGGGACCTCAGGTTTTTGGAGGTGTCTAAGAAAAGTTATGATTTTGAAGTTCACTTGCCTTTTGTTTTGTTTGTTTTGTTAGGGTGGGAGTGAAGCTCCTTCCAACTTCCTGCATCTTAGGCAGAAATGACACTCTGCATGATTGATCATTTAATCTGAAGTTATACTTGCAAATTCCCAGTATAGGAGAAGTCACCTCAGCATTATGTGAGAGTGAAGTTACTTTAATTAAAAATGGAAATAATTTTAGTTGGTGAATGCTAGAATGATTGATTAGTGTTCTTAAAGGATGCATAAGTTTGCAAGCTAGGTTTTAACCCATGGAAAAAAGTGAGAACTAATTGAATAACCAACTGGAAAGCAGGTTGATTCAAAAAGTGCTGCTATGCCTTTCTCTGGCATGGTGTAATTTGTTTAACTAAAATTTTCCATAATTCCATAGCTTTAACAAAAGACAGTGTCCTACTAGGGAATGTCTGTCTGTTCTTTGTATTGGCAAATCTTCAGGTATAACTTTTTACGTAGCACATCCTTTCAATAATGAAACCTTCTATTCAGTGTGTTGTCACTTCTAAGGGCATAAAGATCACAGGGGAAAAGAATGAATTCTGAAGCAAGGCATAGAAAGGGCAAGGGCGTAGGAATTACAGAGAAGAATATATTGCATAATAAGGATTAAAAATGAAACTTCTTCTTTATCCAGAATTGTTAATTAGTGTCAGAAGATATAAAACAAAGACTGTGCTTCTAGCAAAGCATTTCTATTTCTGAGATTTCGTGCCCACCGAGGTCTCAGTGATGGCACCAATGCCATTAATTAGTTAATTTTTCCCAAGGAATACTGACTTTGGGAAGGTCCAGGGGGGCATACTGAAAGGAGCTTTTGGAATGTCTCCAGGGGCACTAGTCCCATCATAGACTGTGTGAATGTGTCACTGTGACGATTCTCAGTTTAGACAGACTGGGTTTTAGTGACAGTTTTTCTTTAATGACCTTGGGAAAGCCATTTAACTTCTTTGATCCTGTTTACTCACCAGTTAAGTGGGGCTAATAATCCTTGTGTTTTAGTGTTATTTGTTGGATGAAGTGATAAGACCTAGAAACCCTTGCCACACTGAGCAGTCCTTCTTCACAGCTGTGCAATGAAGGGGGCATGAAGTGACAGTCCACCAAACCCTATCCCCTAGGATCTTGAGTCTGTGAAAATGCACAATTTTACATGTGCAGTTTTAGGAACCTGGAAGCATTTTCGTTGAATGAGTTGAATTTTGCACTCATATCCTAAGGCAGTGGTCGGCAAACTCATTAGTCAACAGAGCCAAATATCAACAGTACAATGATTGAAATTTCTTTTGAGAGCCCAATTTTTTTAAACTTAAACTTCTTCTAACGCCACTTCTTCAAAATAGACTCGTTCAGGCTGTGGTATTTTGTGGAAGAGCCTTACTCAAGGAACCTAAGAGCTGCATGTGGCTCGAGAGCCGCAGTTTGCTGACCACACTCCTAAGATGATTTAGTTGGAAAGGGGGAGATTTTATAAAATGTTGTAGTTGTTTCTGTTTCACAACATGGAGGGCAGAGCAGTTCTCCCCTTGGCTCATTGGCGTGGCTACATCTACTCCTCAGCTAAGGTTGAGTAATTGGGATCAGGGATTATAAAGGGCTTGGATCTTTTGCATAAAGAGTTGATTAAATTTATAAGATTGACCTAGGTTTGAATCATGGGTTTGCCAATTCCTAGCTTAGGATTTGAAGCAAATTCCATTTTATCTCTAAGTTTCAGTTTTCTTGGTGACAGACTAGAAAAGAGATGTAATACCTACTTCATAGGGTTGTGATATTCAATGAGATCATGCATACCATGCGCTCAAAACTGTTTATATAAACAATGTATTGAATATTTACCATATACTGGGTCCTGGGCTGAGCACCTTATATGAATTATATAACTTAATTCCTGCCCATTATAACTCTGTAAGGTAGGTGATATTATTATTCTCAATTCATAAGGAAAGCAGCTGATTTATAGAGAAGTCACTCAACAGATCCAGGATGTGGTGATAATGGGATATGAATCCAGGTCCATGCTCATAACCCCATTACTATGCTCTCTTCCATTTTCTTTAGTTTCTGCTTTTCCACAGACCACTGTGGAATTTAGAAATAAGTTTTGGTATTTGGTGACATATTGGCAGACTTCACGGCTAATATTGCCTTCTGAGAACATGTTGTGGAGCTTTGTAACAACTCTTAGAGTGGTAGAAGATATTTTTGGGGACAACCTTCTGATAGGTCTCCCTTAACCACCTAATATCTTAAGTATTTTAGGCTTTAGATTTGTAAGTTCTACTTATGAATGGGGCCAGGACTGTGGTTGCTGAGTGGACAGTGAACAGACAAGGTGCCATGCTTCCCATAGACCAGAGGAAAGGGAAATTTTTCAGGGGAGCAGAGTGATCAGCAGAAACTCTGTCTGAGGCTTCACCTTTTTAGAAACATATCTGAGGATCAATCTTTAGAACAAGCTGGATAAATGAATGGGGGTGCTGTAGGTGAGAAAATTATCAGAAACTTCTGCATTTGGCATACAATCTACCAAGAGAAGACAACCTTTTGTCTTAGTTGTTCTTACCATTTTCCATCAGGACCTAATTAACAAACAGCTGGAACTTTAAAATGCAATGAATAATTATTCCTTTTGCCTTCTGAAGAAGGTATCTGGGGGAGGGGAGAGTTTTATGGGAATGATCCAGGAGTTGTAACCTAAAAATATATTTTTGACAGTTTTCAGATTTTTTCCAAAACTATGTTAATGAATAGGAGTAGTACTTAGAATCAATATCCTAGGCATTGAATGTAATGATAGCCCCTGGCCTGCAATTAGAGAGGTGCTTTTATCCTAGATAGAATCATTTATGGTCTTTCTCTAGTCCCATTGTGATATATCTTCCCCATGTTACACAGCCAGGTTAATGATGCAGAGGTAACATCCAACATTCTCATGTGAAATTCACTTCTTTGTTGTTGTTTTTTTTAATATATTTTATTGATTTTTTTTTACAGAGAGGAAGGGAGAAGGATAGAGAGTTAGAAACATTGATGAGAGAGACAGAGAGAGAGAGAGAGAGATAGAGAGAGAGAGAGAGAGAGAGAGAGAGATTAGCTGTCTCTTGCACACCCCCTACTGTAGATGTGCCCACAACCAAGGTACATGCCCTTGACTAGAATCAAACCTGGGACCTTTCAGTCCGCAGGCCGACGCTCTATCCACTGAGCCAAACTGGTTTTGGCTGCTTCTTTGCTTTTTTTAAAAAGCAAGTTGATGACAAAGGCCTTAAACATCTTAAATAATTCATCTTCTATCTGTCATAGAATCCTCCAAGAGAAATGGGCCTTCCTAGATAGAGCTTGTCCTCAATGTATACTCATGATTCTTACAGACTGTTGGTGATAAATGAGCAGAAATAATAAAATCTTCATGTAGTGCTCTCAAATTTGTAGCCATAGCACACTCATTATTGTTTATTCATCTCTATTTTATCAGCAAGATGTATACATATAGGATATTTAAAGTTCTGAAAAATAGTTATTATTTACTCCACTTTATAAATTAGGAAAAGGAGGCTCAGAAGGGTTACTTAATATTTGTAACTAGTATGTTGTATAACTAGTATGTTGTGGATTCAATCTGTATTACTTTAAAGCTTCTGCACATCCTATTACTCCGTAGCCACTAGAGGGTATCATGAAGGAAAATATTCAGTTTCTTTCTTTCAATATCTCACATATAGTTAAGGATCTAAGACATAACCATCATAATGAAAGATTAAATTCAGTGAGAACGTACTGTATGTCAGGGACTCTGCTAAACTCTTTACATAGACTTCCTTGTTAAATTATCTCAACCTTTGAAGTACTTAATATTATATCCTAAGTTGACAGGTGACACTAAGTAGCTTCCTTCATTTGTTGAATCTGAACTTCAGACCCAAACAACCTGACTCCAGAATTCATTCTTTTAACCACTATTATTTTCCAAGACAACTGATCTGGGTCACAGATTGTCCAGAAGACAGGTTAGTTGAAGCCAGGCTAAGTAAGGTGTCAGGCCATGTGAATAGAATCAATGGTAGCTGCAGTTAGGGAGTTAAAGGTCAAGGCAACAATAGGTGATAGTTACCCAGAACAGTAGAATTCTCAGAACTATGGACAGCTATCCAGAGAGTAGTTTTTTTCTGGTTTGTCTAAGTCAGATAAAGCTGTTACTCTCACACAGGATTAATGTCAACAGTTCACTGTCTTTATAAATTGACCTTCATTTCTTTCCTGCTTGGCCTAGCCTCTCTGAATTCATGGAATTATTTTCAATATCCTCAAGAGCTTTTTATGTCTGTACATGATATGAGCAATTATTTGGAGCTTCTGTAGCTATATAGAACATCCTGCAGGTAGGGGTCAGGGTGGGTGGAGGGTGTGTCAGGGGGGGAATGGAGAATTCTCAGCTGTTTGAATCAGTTAGTTTGTCCTCTAACAAGACATTTTCCTCTAATTCAGGATAAGGTTAAAACTAAGGTCAGGACCCTGGCTATAAATGTAAATAGTTGCCTGTAGAAAAATACAGGCAATGTCAAAGGAAGCTCATGATTCATGGCCAAATGGAAGGTACAGTCAAATGCCACTGCAGAGTGAAATCCTCATAAGCTGGAATAGTTGCAGAACACAATCGAAGGATGTGCTTGTATAACTGGAGATAAGGAGAGGGATATTCCAGAAAAAATTAAATTACATATAAAAAATTACAAAGATAGGGAGCTATAAAATGTCTAGTGGAGAATAAACAGGCTTATCTTTTTTTTTTTCCTGGAGATTATGATAGTCTTATATTTGGGGGTGATCAAATTTGATTCTTATTTTATATATTTATGCAAAATATCATCAGGATGAGGAAACATCAGATATTCTTTTAAGGCATTTGGGTGCTGATGTAGATACACAGGGCTCATGCACCTCTTTAACCATACAGTTCTACTAACATTGCATTTCTGCTAGAATTATAAAGCATCATTAGAGACAAGCTGTGCAGTAACATTTCTTCCCAACCAACTAGGGAACCCAGAGAGGCTGGATTGCCATTTGCAGGAGACAAATGACAATGATCCCCTGAGATGTAATGTGAAGAAAAACACAGTCCTATTATGAGACTGTCATTGTACAGGTTTCATCTTGTTCCCAGCTCAGACAGAGGAGGGAGACAAGGTACCATGTTAACAACAGGACTGAGATTTCACCCAGAGTATGGAAAGATCAGCAGATCCCAGCCATTTCTGAGAAACAGTCCTTTGAGGTTGAATCAAATTAAATGCTCTAAGAAAAAAATGTTTTGATGTTCAAGAAGAGGAATATGGCCTACCAACTGAAGGCCTACTTCTGATGGAGCTGGGGAGCCTTGGCAATGACATTTAAATTCCATTCTTTGAAAGAGACCACAAACTCTATTGTGCAGTGAGGAGGGTTCCCAAGTGGAATTCTGGGGTTCTGACTATTTTTTAGAGATTCACTGGCTGTCAAGGGACAAAAAGAAGAATTCATTACCTTGGCTTTGTGTGCTATGGGAGATAGAGGGCTGTGTCCATTCAGTACATGCCATGGGGAAATGTGTGTGAATGAATCTGTGTACATGAAGACGCCAACTTTGGTACATAGCATGACGATTAGTAATACATTCACCAAGCAGTCATCTAGATTACTTCATGCCTGATTCCTTCTATTCAGTAAAGCATCAGCATGGTATATAAGAAAGGATCAGAGCTTTGGCTTTGGAGAGATTTGAGTTCACATCCCAGCTCAACCATTTTCTAATTGTTGGGCAAGTTACTTAATCTCTCTGAGTCTCATTTTTGTCATCTGTGGAAGGAGGATATTAGTTTTCTGAAAAGCACTTAGAATAGTGCCTGACATATATTAAATGCTCAATAAATGTCCATTACATATTCCAAAATTATCATCAAAAGCTGTTATTTTATTGTCTCCTCGATGAGGTGGACACTTCTTGTTTTTGTCTTCCAGTATCTTTTCCCTCCTCTTCTTTTTTAAAAAAATATATTTTATTCATTTTTTACAGAGATGAAGGGAGAGAGATAGAAAGTCAGAAACATCGATGAGAGAGAGACATCGATCAGCCGCCTCCTGCACGTCTCATAGTGGAGATGTGCCCCCAAGCAAGGTACATGCCCCCAACCGGAATCGAACCCGGGACCTTTCAGTCCGCAAGCTGACGCTCTATCCACTGAGCCAAACCGGTCTTGGCATCCCTCCTCTTCTAACACTACTTTGATTTTCCTTTGAAAAAACCTTCTCTCCTCCCTTCTCAGTCATGTAGTTTGGGAAGAGAACACATCTTACTGAAGAGGCAGACACACCTTCATCAATTATGGTATTCAATTTTTCTTCCCACAAAAATTGGTTCAGAGATGGACATGTGACCCAAATGGGACAATGAGACTCCCTCCCTATACTTTTCTGGAGGCAGGGTGTTAAGAGTGTATTAGATAAACCCTCAAAAAACTGAACAGCCCAGGTGTAATGGCTCAGTGGTTGAGTGTCAACATATGAACCAGGAGGTCAGGGTTCAATTCTCGATCAGGGCATATACCTGGGTCTTGGGCTCTATCTCCAATATGGGGTATACAGGAGAGGCAGATGATCAATGATTATCTCTCATCATTGATGCTTTTAGCCCTCTTTTTCTCTCCCTTTCTCTCTGAAATCAATAAAAATAATATATAAAGCTAAACATAGAATGATAACATGACCCAACAATTCCACTCCTATATACCAGAAAGAATCAAAAGCAGGTGTTCAAACAAGGGATTTGGGGTAGGGAAGGGTAAACGGGGTCAAATATATGGTGATGGAAGAGGATTTGACTTTGGGTGGTAGGCATACAATTCAATATAGAGTTCGTGAATCATAGAAATGTACACTTGAAACTTATATAATTTTATTAACTAATATCACACTAATAAATGTAATAAAAAGAAAAAAAAAGCAGCAAAAAGTACTACAAAAATACTTATACATGAATGTCCATAGCAGCATTATTTATAATAGTCAAAAGAGCAAAATACTCAAATGGCCATCAACTGATGGCTGGATAAATGAAATGTGGTCTATCTATACAATGGAATATTATCCAATCATAAAGAGCAATGAAGTGCTCATACATGGTGAAGTACTACACCATGGATGGATTGTGAAAATATTACTTTGTGATAGTTTTGGAGGCACCTACCTCCTGGTGAAAGAAAAAAAATCTAATAATGCTCTTAAAAGAAATGATAGGAAAACGTTTCCAGGACCAGACAGCTCCATCCTCTTACACCGCCTTCCCCCATACATACTCCCCCCCTCCCACATTCTTCTCTCCTCATGAGCTCTCTGAACAAGATGCAACTCAAGTGCTGCTTTTTCCAGGAAGTCTCTGCCTTAGGGAGAATTCTTTTTATTTTTGTAAAGGTCTGTTTCGCCCCTAGGATGCCGGGCTTTTGAGGGGATCAATCATGTGTTGTTCTTATTTACATTTCTACCCTGCAGTGCCTACCACTGTGCCTGGCACATAGCATTTGCTACATGAATACTTAATTTGAAGTAAGAGCTGGTCATAATTATGCATATCACATGTAACATATAGTTTTGTTTAGTGCTTATTTAGCATGATCTTGAAAGTATCACTGTAATTGAAGTATAGCTATATGTTTATCTATCTACACCTACATCCATGTCTATATTTACTAGTACATCTCTGTCTGTTTGATACTACTGGAGGGGAAAGTGAACTCCTTCCCTACTTATAAACACACTATACCACAAACTCAAAAATCACTGAGTATACTGAGTGTACTATCCTACATATCCCAGAGGTCATTAAACTATTGTAATACTCACTGCAGGGAACACTTCTATCCTCATCTTAAACACTAATAAAATCTATATAATAAAAGCCTAAGGGACTGTTACAGTGGAATGACCAGAATGACCAATGACTCTGATGCACACTGACCATCAGGGGGCAGATGCTCAATGCTGGGGCTGCCCCCCGGGTAGTCAGTGAGCTCCCACAGTGGGAGTGCCACTCAGCCAGAGGCCTGACTCATGGCTGGTGAGCATAGCAGTGGTGGCGGGAGCCTCTCACACCTTTGCAGCAGTGCTAAGGAGCAGTGAGCCGAACAAGGAGCAACGAGCAGGCTGGTGGTAAGGAGCAAGAGGTACCAGACTGCACAGGCCAGGCTGAGAGACACCCCAGTGCACAAATTTTGTGCACCAGGCTTCTAGTAGTAGTAGTAGTAGTAGTAGTAGTAATAATAATAATAATAATAATAATAGGATCAGCTGCCAGCTATTGAGTGTTTGCTTTGAACTGGGATCTCTAAGTTCCTCCACTACATTATTTCATTTAATCCATACAGTAGCCCCTTCAGTGAGGTTCTGTAATTATCCTCATTGTACTGATACACTGAGGCTGAGTGTGGTTCAGCAATTTGCCCAAGGGAGGTTCACAGAGTCTATCTGAGAGCAGAGCTAGGATTCAAACCATTTTGACCTCCAGCCCCATATTCTTGATCACTGCTCTCTTCTTTCCATTCATTTTCAATTGTACTTTAGCTCCCCACTTCACCTTTTATGCCATCCTGGTTCCCTGATGCTATGGCAACTGTCACATGGGAAATTCTGCTCTAACTGGATATGCACTTTCTTTCCCACTCTTGCCCCTCATTACCTCCCTCTGAGACTGAGGATCCCTAGAACATGCATCAGGGAAGTCCACATCCTGCTTGCACATCCTCTCATATGCATGTCTCTCCAACTTCCTACAGTTATAAAAGGGAATCAGTTTTGGGTAGTTCTGATTTGGTAGCTTCAGGAATCCTGAGAGGTGGGAGTGGCCATATGTTCTTATCCTTACCACTACCCATTATGCCTGGAGATGTGCATGCAAGACTCTTCCTCTATTATGTGGAGAATGACATGAAAGATGACATAGAAGGGAACAAAACCTTGCTTTCCCTCAGTCTTGCTGGGCACCACCATCTGTCATCATCTTGGTGGCAGTCTCAAAATGATGAGAAACTTCCTCTAGAAATCAGTCTCAGAGAGACACTGTCCTCATATTTCTGAGCCCTTAGGTGGGAGAGGAACTTAATGAAGTACCTGGGCCATCTGGATATATTTGGACTCAGATTCATCCCTTGCCCTCTTGCAGATCATGGCTCCCAGGCTCCCACAACAGCAGACTGACATTTAAGTTTTGCCAATAGAAGGTACCAATGAGAAACTAGAAAGTGGACAAAAGGGATATGTCATGGTAGTTTTTCTTCTTGTTTTCTAGGGCAATGGTTGGCAAACTGCGGCTCACAAGCCACATACAGGTCTTTGGCTCTTTGAGTGTTCTAATGCCACTTCTTCAAAATAGACTCACCCAAGCCGATTCTGCTCATGGGCCACGAAGTTTCAATCGCACTGTATGTGTGCACCCGCAGGTAGTAGTAGTATTTTGTGGCAGAGCCACACTCAAGAGGCCAAAGAGCCTCATGTGGCTCATGAGCTGCGGTTTGCTGACCATGGTCCTAGGGAATCTCAGCAGCGGCTCTATCTTCTCTGTGGCCTCAGATCCCATGGGATAGGCCCAGCTTTTATCCTGGGCTCCAGTAACATTCCTTGTCCTAGGGGTTGTAGTAGATTCCTGCTATTCATTCATCTCTAGTAGGGCTGGGACTTCAAGTGAGGCTGAATTATGAAAGTGTGAGTTTGGATCCTATCTTTATTTACAATGTTGATATTATTGTCATTGATGATTTTCTGCACCAATCTAGATTTTAAAAGTATTGCATTAAAATAGGATCACCTCATTGTCTTATTTGACACCTTGGTCCACTGACACCTAAACAGATAATTTCCTGCATTAAAATCCTGCTGTTTTAAAGTATTCAGGTGGCTTTACACATTGCTATGAGGTAGACATTTGTATTATATTCATTTTACATATGAGGAAAGATGCTTAGAAATCCTTAGTAACCTGCCGGTGTTGCCTCTAGGATGGAGCAGAAAAGGATCTTGAACCCAACTCTTTGTGACTACAGACTCCTCACTCTTAACCATTAAGCTCTGTGGTTTGATTGTATATATTTTCAAAAGACTTAACTAAGAAAATCCTTTTTTGATAAAGAGAAAATCTTTGATTTTGGAGAAGTCTCTTTAAAGCATTCCTAGCTGGGCTCTTTCAAACTTGAAATTGATTTGCAAAGACTACAACCATAGGAGGATGGGTGATATTGAGCGGAAACTAGGCACGTTTATATCCTTCTTGGAGCTGATTTGTCTCAGTAAGTCCCAGAAAATATGACTTGTCTCATTTTCCTTCATTCCTTTTGTCTGAATTTGAGCTGAAAACACTCCTCCACCCCTTTTTGTAAATTCTATCTTTTTAAAAAAATTTAATAAATCTTTATTGTTCAGATCATTACAGTTGTTCCTCTATTTTCCCTCCCCCCCCCATAGCTCTCCTTCACCTGGTTCCCACCTCACCCTCTGCCCTTACCTCCTTTTCCATTGTCCTCATCCATAGGTGCACAATTTTTGTCCAGTCTCTTCCCGCACTCCTCACACCCTTTCCCCCCTGAGAATTGTCAGTCCACTCCCTTTCTGTGCCCCTGATTCTATTATATTCACCAGTTTATTCTGCTCATCAGATTTTTTTATTCACTTGATTTTTAGATTCACTTGTTGATAAATATGTTGTTCATAATTTTTATCTTTACCTTTTTATTCTTCTTCCTCTTCTTAAAGAATACCTTTCAGCATTTCATATAATACTGGTTTGGTGTTGATGAACTCCTTTACCTTTTTCATATCTGTGAAGCTCTTTATCTGATCTTCAATTCTGAATGATAGCTTTGCTGGGTAGAGAAATCTTGGTTGTAGGTTTTTACTATTTATTTCTTTGAACATTTCCTGCCACTCCCATCTGGCCTGCATAGTTTCTGTTGAGAAATCAGCTCACAATTGTATGGGTGCTCACGTGTAGGTAAATAACTGTTTTTCTCTTGCTGCTTTTAATGTTTTCTTTGTTTTTTGTTCTTGGCATTTAAATGATAATGTGTCTTGGTGTGATCTTCTTTCAATTCCTTTTGTTTGGGGTTCTGTGCACTTCCTGGACTTTTAAGTCTATTTCTTTCACTAGGTAGGGGAAGTTTTTAGTCATTATTTCTTCAAATATGTTTTCAGTATCTTGCTCTCTCTCTTCTTCTGTCACCCCCATAATTCTGATGTTGGTAAGCTTGAGGTTGTCCCAGAGGCTCCTTACACTATCTTCATATTTTTGAATGCTTTTCTCTTTTTGCTTTTCCAGTTGAGTGTTTTCTGCTTCTTTGTATTTCAAATCTTTGACTTGATTCTTGTGTTCCTCTAGTCTGTTGTTAGGTCTCTGTATAATACTTTTTATTTCAATCAGTGTATGTTTAATTTCTAGTTGGTCCTTTTTCATCTTCTCTTGGGTCTCACTAAATTTATCGGCCTTTTCTAGGAAATTCTTGGAAAACCTTATAACTGTGGTTTGGAACTTTATATCCAGTCATTTGCTTTCCTCCATTTCTTTCGTTTGTGATCTGTTTCTTTGTCTCTGCATTTTTGCTGCTTCCCTGAGTTGGTAGAGTAGCTTTGTGTGCTAGGTGTCCTATAGGGCCCAGTGGCTCAGCCTCCCAAGTTACCTGAGGTGGACACTTTTGGTGCACCTCTTTGTGATTGTGTGCATAATCTTGTTGTAGTTAAGTCTTGATTGTTGTTGGCATCACCGGGAGGAATTGACCTCCAGGCCGATTGGCTGTGAGGATCAGCTGTGTCTAGACTAGGAGAACTTTGATGCTGGAGTCATCCTTATGAGACAAGACTTCCAAAATTTCAAAAGCCTCTGTTCTCAGCTTGGATGGGGCAGAGTCTCAGGGCAGAGCAGACAGCCTTGGCTTCCCATTGGCCCTGCCCTATGAGGCCCCTGGGTCTCAGTGTCCCTCAGAAATCACTGCAAGCACCTCTAAGAGAAAGCTTCCCTCGTGGTTAGTCCACTGCCAGACAGTACAGTTTCTCCACGAATGAGTCTGATTTCCAGATCCTCACCTGAAACTGGAGCTCAGCACGGTCAGGAGCTTCCCTCTCCCTCCTGCTTGAGAATACCAGCTCCACACTTAGCAGTCAATCCTCTCCACACACACGCTTCTGGACCTTTGTCTCCTGCAGCTTACCTAAGTCTCCGTGTGCTTTTTTCTTTTCCTGACAGTCCAGATTTCCCCCAATTCAGTCTCGGTCCCCAGAGTCTCACCCAGAACTGGAGTTCAGCACAGTTGGGGGCTTCCATCTCCCTCCCACTTGAGAAAGCCAGTTACACACTAAGCCACCAGTCCTCTCCTAGCTTGCATCTCCCTACTCCAGCCTTTTGCAGCTCCTCCGAGTCTCAATGTGCTTTTATTTTTCCTTCTAGTTGTAGAATTTTCACTCAGCCAGCTTTTCTGTGGATCTGGATGATGCTCATTTTGTCTTTTAGTTGTAGTTTTGAAATTGTTGTGCGAGGCAGCAGTTTAGGTGTTTACCTATGCTGCCATCTTTGTTTCTCTTTGTGTAAATTCTCTTGATTTTGCTTATATAACAGGACCGTGCAATTGCCTTTGCTGAACAAAAGTCTCAAATGAAGTGTCAATGGTAATATCAGTAATTAACAGTTTCTCTCTCAGTGCCTGTCTGAAACTGCTTTTATTGATTTATTTTGACTCCGTTCCATATAGGACAATTTTTCAGCTTGCACGAACATACGCTTATCTCCTTTTGGTTCTTACTGTTCTGGGCTGTTTTTAAACACAAACTCCTCAGGAAAGCTCCAACAGGGGAGCAGACAGAATGGGACTGAGGCACTTCAAATTAACTGTGACCTTGAAGGCTTGTCAGAAGGATTGAGAACCTCTTAGTTTGGAGTTGGGTTTTTTGTGTTTCCTTTCTGATTTGATTTAACTGGGCCTTCGAGTCACCTGGAGTTGTGTTAGGGGAGGGAAAAGGGGGATGTCTTCTAGATAACCATAGAAGTAAAAGTGGAGGAGGGAGAACCAGTCACCAGGTTTCCTCTACTCAGCTGTGCTCTGTGTGATCAATCCCAGTTATGCTATGTCTTTTCCTTCCATCAAGGGCAAAAGCAGAGTATTAAAAGGGCAATGTACTTGGATGGCTAGGTATGTCGAAGTTATTACTTTTGCCCTGAAACTAAGCCCTTTTATTAAGTTTGATGTGGAAAACTTGGTTAGAACAGAAGCAAAGGAGAAAGAGAAGGGGAAGGAGGAAACTAGTTTTAGATATTTTAAAACATTTTGTGGTTCTAAAGGCAGACACATTTTCCTCTCTCTCTTCCCCCTCTCCTTCTCTCTCACACACATAATACATTTGAAACCCCACTAACCATGCCTTCAGAATATAATAGTACTGAACACTCTGTTCTGTGACCCATTTTTCAAATTAGTGCTATATCATGGAACCCATTTACATGTCAATAAGTGTACCTACATTCCACTATTTTCATGCCTGAATAATATTCCAGTAGGTGGATGGATGTGTATAATGTATGTAAACAATAGGATAGTAATATACCTATATATCTGTATTATCTCTCTAGTGTCTATCTCTTTATCTATCATCTACCTACCTACCTACCTATTATCTATCTATCTATCTATCTATCTAATGAGAGATTTATTGGAAGGAATTGGCTCATGAGATAATGGAGGCTGGCAAGTCCCAAGCAAGCTGGAGATACAGGAGAGCCAATGGTTCAGTTCAAGTCCAAGTGTAAGAAAAGAAACCTTATGCCCTAGCTCAAGGCAGTCAGGCAGGAAGAGTTTGCTCTTACTCATGGGAGAGTCAGCATTTTGGTTCTGTTTAGCCTTTCAACTGATTGATCAAGTCCACTGCTCATTCAAATATTAATCTCATCCAAATGCCCCTTCACAGATAACATCAAAATGATGTTTGACCAAACACCTGGGCATCCTGTGACCCAGTCAAGTTGACATATAAAAGTAGCCATCTCTGGGGGAAATTTAAGGGGTTTTTATTTTAATCTTCAGAGATATTGGAAGTCACTAAGTAATATTAGGCTGGAAGTGCAGTGACACAATTACATTCATGATAACTCTATGAAGTATGTGAGAAAGGTAAAACTTTTTCATGTGATACTTGGAAAGATTGAGCTAGAATGTTTAAGGAGCTCAAGTAGGGTTTCTCTCTTCCTTCAGTACAATTGAGGGTGCTTTTGGCCATATTGACTGCGACTAGTGGGTAAGCACAGAGAACTTTGACAAAGGATTCCCAAATACACTGGTGGCAGTTATTGTAGATGCTATCAGTGCTTTACCCACATCCCCTTGCTTCAAGGTGGATGTGCCAAAGAGTTATGATCCCCAGAATTCACCCAATGGCAGGTGGGGAGCTAGTGGGTAAACGCTGCAGCCTTGCAGCCCCAGGTTGGTAATAGTTCCAAGGTGTGAGCTCAACAGCGCCCTCCTGGGGTTCCTACTGGGACCGTGTTCCTGTTACCCAGAGCAGTATGGGTAATCTTTGGGATACCACAGTCTGCAATGACTGTTTTCCCATTCCTGTCTGGCTTTCCCACGCCCCTAAAGGAGTTTCCCAAGCTTACTTCCCAAATAAATAACGTAAGTCCTTGTTCCAGGATCTGCTTTTGGGAGAACCCAACCTACGGCAGGAACACTCCTTCCATCAGCTTCCTAACTCCATGAAGTTTTACCGCGAGCGTTTGGAGCTTTGCAGGCACTTAGGTTCTGCAGCTGGAGGTTTTAGGAATGAGCATGGGGCCAAGACTCTCCACATTTGTTCCTCTCTCCCACTCTTAAGGGGACTGGTGTCAGGGGACTGCCTCTGTAGGCAGCATGTCTAAATCTTCCCTGCAGTGCATTTCTACTTAAGGCAGAATTTGACAGTGGGTACCCTCTAACCTGCCAGCCACAGTGGTGACACCATGCATGGGGCTGAAGGATTAATCACCAGCTCCTGCCAATTCCAGGATAACACCTTTGCATCTTCTTACCGCTGACACTTCTGCTACCCAATAGATCCCTGAGGCTACGTTAATAATTCATGAGAACCAACAGCATCAGGAGTCTGGCACACTTTCCAACAGTCAACCAGATTCTGGCTGTTTTCCTCTCTCTGGGTTAGGGCTGGAGATCTGTTTTCTTAAACTGCAGGTGGCATCAGGTGAAGAATTATCTTCAGGCTGGACACTTACTGTCATTTCCCAAGGACACCAGTACTGGGAAGTGAATTAAATGCTCATAATTGGAAGGTGCCTTTCTGCCAGAGTTCTTTAGGGAAAATTTCCTCTTCGCTCTATCTGATATTCCCATGGAGACTGGGCGGGGGAGGGAGGATTCATATCTGGCAGCAGGCAGTTGTAGTGGAAATAATGGCTGGAGGCACCAGAAAAATGTAATCAATATTTACCTGCTGAGAGGTCCCATGATGGGAAGGAAATTGACTCTCTTTCCCACTGCATCTATCCCATTTTGGTGTATTTGGCAGAGGGGGAAATGCACAGTCTTGGTTCTTCAGGGGAAAAGAACCCCATGAAACCATTACATCATCAGTCTATATAAGATAATCCATTAGTGAGGGATGAAAGCTTAAAATATCCAGGCAGTTTTCCTGGTTATCTGCCTGGTTTCTGCTGATTTGTGCCCAAACTATTGCAGCCTGGGGCATACTTTTTTTTTCTTCTTTTTTCTCTCTGCTCCTTGCCAAGAACAAATAATAATTGATGGCACTTGTTTCATTATCTGTATCACTTTCCTGGAGAAGTGTCCTAAAGAAAACAACAACAAAAAAAAATGTACTTGGGTTGATAATCTTTCTCTGAACTGTTTTATCATAGATTTGGAGGTGTGAGTATAGATTTAGCCCTAAAATTCCAACGCATATCATTGCAAAAGTGTAGTGCTCTGAGTTTCTGGTCACAAACAAAAACAACAGAATGCACACTAGTGAAATGAAACAAGAAAAGAAAAAAAAGAAAAAAGAAAAATGATCTATGGTTTGGAAAGCGATTAGGGACACCAGAATCTGTGTTTCACGAGAGCTAAATTCACAGTTTTTAGAATAGTGCCTGGCCCAAGGTAGGCGCTTAATAATTTTAAGTTGAATGAATTAGTGAAACGGGGGAGGGAGGGTGATTTGGATGCTGGGCTGCTCCAAAGCATAAAGATCCATCACAAAAAGTGTTTTTAATTTTCAATAAAATCACTCTCAGAAGGTAGCTCTTTGTTTTTAGCAAGACAAGACAGAGAGTAACTCATGTATTACTGAGAAAAATGCTGTGCTGTGACATTTTTCTCTTTAGATTTTCCTTAATGCAAAGTTGACATTTTTAGCCAGGGCCCACTGGCCTCTGTTTGTCTCTAAAGTGAATCATCAAAGCATCAACAAGAATGATTTATGGATAAACTCATCTCTTTCTATCTTGGGCAGAAAATAAAGGAAGAGCTTAGTTCTTCTGCTAAAGTCATTTGGCATCAGGTATCCAGGGTGGCAGCTTTGTAGGAGAGGAAGTACAGCTTTAGTTAAGTTCCTCTAACCTGCCCACATGCTTGAGGGCCTACATTTATTGCGCATCTATTATGTGCCAGGCACTCTTCTCAGCATTCCAAATATTTGTCTGGATTCTTTAATTCATTGTGTGCTTTTATCCCCACATTGCAGCTGGGAAGCTGAAGTGCATTAGAGATTTATGGCAGCTGTGCCAAGTTGCAGGAGGACTTTCGCCTTTCAGTGTCATGGAGAGGGACTCAGCTGCAGCACCAAGCCAGGCTAGCGTTTTCTGTGGCTGAGGGGAAAGTGCCAACCTGAGAGGCCCCCCATCTACCTGCACCCGTTTGCTCTACAGAGTTTGTGTTGACAGAGATTTGGCTTCACAGACTCTGTATTTGGTGGCACAGGGGCATGCAAGAATAAGATGTATAGAAAAGAGAGCAAGTTGTGAGCAACAAGGACTAGAAGGTTCTAGAAATGCCGATGACTACCTTATAAAGAGAACTTTTTTGCTGCATTCACACATGGGCCAGGGAATAGGACTACTGAGGTCCACACTTTGCTTCTGTCTTTTATTCACTTCCACAAAGAAAAACACCTCTAATATTGGTTATTATTGTCCTTAACATTTGGGAGTTTGGGAAATATAACATTTTCTCTTGTTATGACACAGTGCTAATAGAAACACAGTTGACTTTCTCTATAGTGGTGTAGTTATTGAACTCAAATAAGCATGCATTCAAAATGTGTCTTTATTCTGGGACCAAAGAATTAATTAGGTATGAGTTAGAGAAAGATTAACATGCCAGGTAAGATACAAGATGTCTAGGTAAGTATGAATTTTAGATAGTGCATTTTATTATTAATTTTTAAATATATACTTTTTATTGATTTCAGAGAAGAGAGAGGAAGAAAAAGATAGAAATATCAGTGATGAGGGAGAATCATTGATTGGCTGCCTCCTATATGCCCAGCACTGGGGATTGAGCCCACAACCCATGAATATACCCGGAACAGGAATTGAAGCATGACCTCCTGGTTCACAAGTCAATCCTCAACCACTGAGCCATGCCAGCCAGGCAAATTATTTTTTAACGTAAGGATGTCTAGTGCAATATTTGGGACATACTTATATTAAGAAATTTATTCATTGTTTACCTGAAATTCAAATGGAATTGGGCATCCTGCAGTTTGATTTGCTAAATCTTGCAACGCTAGGAAGGACATGAGTATTGCTTTGACTCTGGCTGTTCCTGGACTTCTATGAGCATCTTCCTTCCTACCTCCTACTTAAATGTGAAATCAGAAGTCACAAAAGGCTTGAAAAAGTGACAAGAATTTTAATGGCCTAAGGCATTAATTCATCCTTGACAGGAGACATCCAATCTATTTAGGTTCAGTGATCTGAAACGGCAACGTTTTCCTATTTCCCAACCTCTCTTCATTCCCCACCAAGAACCAGGATGGACGGGGGAAGCAATTACTTCCATTCTTGGTGCATTTGAAGGAAATCTTCTTAGGTAGAGGGTGGGGACTTAAGGCCTAAAGATAGATGTCAAGCGTGAATTTCAATCTTCTTTTATGCCATGCTAATTTCTTTGAGAGCTATGAGTGCACAGGTGCAGCTAGCTATGTTGAGAAGAGACAAGTCTCAAATCTGAATGATGAAGACACGCTTCCTCATTTCCACACTGTAACTTGAGATGTTCTTAATTTTCATTTCTGTTAATCATCAACTAGCAGTGGCACCAAACATTTTAATGTTTAAACCTCTGCCCCCACCTCCCAGACTCTCTCAGCAGTTTATGGTGTCGAGATAAGCACTTGATCATCAACAAGCAGATATACTAGTTTGTGAAAAGAGCTCTGCAGTGAGTCCTGACACACAAGTGGACATTCCTTTTTGTAATGCAAATTACCCCTCTTCTCCATCTTATCAATGTTGAGGCTTTTGTACATTGACTTTTTAAAAAGTGGGATGTTCTTGCATGTTAATGGTGCCTTCTTCCTTTTCTTCTTCCCCTATCATTATCACCCTCATCCTCACTTTTGTGCTAAATACACAATTAAACATTACAGCTTAGAGTACCAGTCTTCAACCTAAGCTACATTTAAAAATTTCAGGTGTGATTAAAAAAAAATGAACACATCCCCAGAGAATCTGATTTAAATTGTCTGAGGTTGGGTACTAGGTAGACTGTCATCCTAGCTCTGACACTTAGATGTACCCTTTGGCAAGTTACCACTTTCCTGAGACTCAGTTTCCTCATCCATAAAATGGGAGTAATAACACCTGCCTCGCAGGAGATGGTTGTAAGGATTAAATGAGGTAATACAAGTCAAGTCCTTAGCATATAGCGATCCCTTGTTAATGTTGGTTGGGCTCAGCAAACTATGGTCTGCAGACGAAACTGACCCATTATTTTTTCTTGTCAATAATGTATAAGTGGCCCACAGCCATACCCACTTATTTATATACTAGAGGACCGATGCACAAAATTTGTGCAAGAGTAAGGCCTCACAGCCCTGGTTGCTTTACAGCCCTGTGGCCTGATCCTCTACCCACTGGTCATTCTGGAAGGTCATTCTGCAGTCCAGTCTAATTAGCATATTAATTTTTATTATATAGGATTGCCAGTGACTCCTTTTGTGACATAGCTGCAGAGTTGAGTAGTTTACAATAGAGATCATGTAGTCCACAAAACTGAACTCTTTTCTCTAAACCTTTTCAGAAAAAGCTTGCTGTAACTTCAACAGCATAATATAAACATGTAACATAGGCCTCATTTGTGCCCTCATGGAACTCACAGTCTAATGGGGGGAGGTGTCTTAAATACTTCTTCAATATTCCAGTGGAGACACAATGTAGTATCTTGGGAAGAGTCTGAAATTGGTTCCTTTCCTCAAATCCTCCCTAGACCATACATTTAATTTTAATTAACTTGAGTTTACCTCTGAGACTTAGTTTCCTCATTTCTAAGGTGTTAGGGTGGGAGTAGATGATCTCTAAGGATTCTTTCAGCTCTAGAACTTTCTTACTCCATCCCTAGCATTCTGTAGAGATCTTAAAGTACGTACTATATCTGTCTGCTCTATTGGAAGTGAGCCAGGAGACCTTTTTAATTGGGGATGACAAAATACCAGGCTTTCTGTCCTCCATTCTACAGCTGTTTCACAGCCACGCCTGCCTCTCCAAAGTTCAAAGGAAGGGTTATAAAATCCTCTTCGAGAGGATGAATGATGGGCCCCTACCATATCCAGGTCCTAATCCCTGGAACCTGTGCATGTTACCTTCCATGGCAAAAGGCTTTGCAGATGTAATTAAGTTAAGAATCATGAAATGGGGAGATTATCCAGGATTATTTGGGTGTGCCCTGTATGCTATCACAAGTGTCCTTAGAAGAAGGAGGCAGCAGACAGAGGGAAATTTTACTACTGAGAAGGCAATGTGACAGCCTTAGCAGAGCGAGATTTCAAAGTGCTAAGTTGCTGGTTTTGAAGATGGAAGAGGGGGCCCCAGAGCCAAAGAATGCAAGGAAGGCAGCTCCAGAAGCTGAGAAATGGAACTGACTGGATTTTCCACTCTGCAGAGCCTCTCTAGATTGTTCTGCAGAGGTAACTTTAAAAGATCCTCCCAGCTAGATTAGTCAGTGGTTGCAGGTGAAGGATTTTCTGCTTCATTCATAAGTTTGTGTAAATAAAACAATAAAAATGGTAGGAATATAAATACATCTACTTTTGGCCTTTTAACAAGGGTGGCATAGACAAAAATTAGAATGTCTTCTTGGCTCACAATGATTTCCTTTCATGGCTGTGTTTAAACCTTGAAATCTTCTGGAACTAGACCCAACCACTGAACCCAGGAATTGGTTAGAGGGACAAAGACATGACAACAGTGGGCCATTTAGAGTCCTTGATTGAGCTTTTTCAAACTGGAGCTGGGAGAGAACTCTTTGACCTTATCCTAGAGCCACCAAGTCTTTCATTGTGAGCAGTAGATTGGAATGAGGCCACCTTGCAGGGACACCCAGACATGAAGGTAGAGTTGAGAAACACAAAACATGACATTGGTTCTTTGATATTGGTTCTGTGACCCAATCTCTCTCCCTTGTTTCCCTTCCAGTTTTAATATGATATAATTGACATATAATAACCTGCACATATTTAAGGTGTACAATTTTATGTCTATCAAAACATCACCACAATCAAGATAATGAACATACCTATCACATCGCAAAGTTTCTTCAAGCTTTTTTGTAATCCTTCCCTTTCCCCCCAACCCCAGGCAACCACTTATTTGCTCTTTATTACTATAGATTAGTTTTTATTTTCTAGAAATTTATGTAAGTGGAATTATACAGTTCGTATTATATTTGGGGGGCAGGGTGGTCTGGCTTCTTTCACTTGGCATAATTATTTTGACATTCTTTTATATTGCTTCTAAATATTCTATATTGTATGCTAAATATTTTGTAGTTTAACCATTTACCTGTACTCCCTTTCCCTGGCTCAGTTTTTCACTATCGTGAGTGATCATGCTATGACACTTGGTTGCAAGTCTTTGAAGGATCACATGTTCTTGATTTTATTTCTCTTGGTTAAATACCTAAAAGTGGAAAGACTTGGTTGCATGATAAGTGTATGCTTAACTTTCTAAAAAACTGCTAAACCAGTTTCCTGCTTGGTATACCATTTATGAAGATTCTAGTGGTTCCACATCCTGGCCAACATATGGTATAAACACCATTTCCCCGCTCTGTTTTTGGCCTAAGTTAGTTGTAGTTGACTTTTCTGCCACTTGCAACTAAAAAGTTATGATCAATATGAGGGTAGGTACTCTGTTTCAGAAAACTTTTTCTGTAGGACTTACAATTTTGGATGCTGATAAAATATTTACTGGGAACAAACAAAACCCATTAAAATCTATTTAAAAGCTTAAAATATGTCCAGCATGACTTAATTGCAACTGCTTAAGACTGGGCAAGACTGAATGAGACTGATCCCTTAGGCTGGGAGAAATTCCAGCCAATAAGTAGTATTATTCATTGTCCTGATCATGTGATTTATTATTTCAGTTAGAAAATGGAACTCAGAGACTAAAAAGGGAGTAATGGTTGATGTGGCTAATTTAAGCAATATGGTTTTTTAAAATCTCATAATGAGTTAATAAGAATTTAATTATATGCTTATATTTGTTGCCAACATGCCTATGATAGGGAGAAATGCTTTGACAATGGCAGAACATTTGAACTAAGTGATGTGAAAATATAAAATTAGCAGCTTGCCAGCATTTATCTGGGTCCTTGCCAAGTCAGAATCACCTCTTGCTGGAGAGTAGACGAAGGCACAATAGCAGAGTGACTAAAAGTGATAGCTCTTGACTCAGCTTTCTTGCATCCTGACATAGCCACACACCAGTTATGCAACCTCAGGCAAGTTATTACAAAAGCTCTGTGCCTCAGTTTCTCTATTAATAAAATGGAAATATCTATCTTTGTAGGGTTGTTGTGAAGATAATGATTTGGTCCATGTGAAGTGCTTAGAAGACTGACAGTATACGCTCAGTAGATGTTAGTATTATCACAATTGTTTTATCATGCTTTCTTTCCTTTTTTTTTTTTTTGCACCACATTCCTGGTGAAGCAAATTGATTATTCATGTTACTATACCTAGACATGCCATGCTTTGTATTTCCTCCTAGAATTAATCATTATTCCAATTTTTTATGTGAGAGTCCTTGAGTTGAGCAGTAACTGGTGAAGTTAACATTCCAAACAGGATGCAGAGACCTTAACATAGATGCCCCTTTTAATATGTGAAGCTTCTCCCCTGTGAAGAGGCAATCAGCCCTAGGGTAAGAGATTGGGGCCACCTCAGGGAGAGAAGAGAATTCTTCTTTCCACTCCAGCCTGTTCTGGCCACCCAGGTGCAGAGCTCTGTCCTAAGGCAGTGGTCAGCAAACCAGGGCTCTCGAGCCACATACAGCTCTTTGGTCCCTTGAATGTGGCTCTTCCATAAAATACCACAGCCTGGGTGAGTCTATTTTGAAGAAGTGGCATTAGAAGAAGTTTAAGTTTAAAAAATTTGGCTCTCAAAAGAAATTTCAATCGTTGTACTTTTGATATTTGGCTCTGCTGACAATGAGTTTGCCGACCACTGGCCTAAGGGGTTGGAGAGTAAGAGCTCCTCTTACTTTCCTTCAACTTCTTTACTTCCTTTAGGCCACAGATCTGTGTCCTTCCTGTTTTAATCACATAGGCCTTCCCATCGTGCTCTGAAGCAACCTTATCTGGGAGAAGGAATGGTGACATTCTGAGGGCTTTGGCAAAGGAGATCTTGAGTGCTTTTCCTTTCTGTCTTGGAAGCACATTTTCCACTGAGTATGGATGGGGTTAGGGAGCCCACACAGTGGGCAAAGAGGATGATTTTTGAGAAGCTGCCCTAACTGTGTAGAACTTTAGGAGATGATCTGGAGACCTGGTTCATCTTCTATCTCAGACAGATGCTTCTGCAGTTTAATGGGCAAAGTTAACCTTACCAATCAGGTACTTTGCAATTCAGGGAAAACCACAGAGGGACAGGGAGTCAAAAAGACATTTAGCAAACCTGTTTTCATAAACCCTGGGAATGAGATCTTTGGGAAAATTGGGGAGAAAGGAAAAGAACAAAGTAAATTGTTGAGGGAGGGCAAAAATCTTAAACAAACCAAGAAGAAAAACTGTGCCTTGCTAAAAAGATGCAAAGTAAATGACGCATATTAGGATCAGGACACCCGTGAAGGGTAAGCTTGATGAGAGAGACCACGAGGGGAAGGCGGCTGATACTGTTGTGTGTTTGCTGGAATAAGATGGATGGCAGCAGTGGAGGCAGCCAAATGGGAAATATGATAAACTCTTAAGTGCAAGCCAGAGAGATTCAAGTAATGAGAACTTCAGACAAGACAAATGCAAAAAAATAAAATCTGCTTTAGAGCAAGACGGATTGGCTGAATGGAAGGCATGAGTGGGGAATGCAAAGCGTGAAGGAGGCAGATCCCAGGAGAAAGTATGTCTCGGCAGCCATGGCTGCCAATGGCTTTGACAAGGGAGGCGAAAATGGTCAATAAGGGGCTGAGGCTGATGGACAAATCCCCAGCCCCGAGTCACAAAGCATCAGAGGGATTTGCTTTGTGGTCCGTAACCACTGGCACTCTGGGGTGCACACGAGGACGCATTCAAAGCTCACACACTGATTCTTTTCCTGTTTGGTATTAGCTGTGAGGTGGGAAACTCTAAAATGAGCTGTTCACTCTCAGAAGTCAACATTGTGCTTCCAAATGTACAACCTTGCGAGGGAGGGCTCTCTAGTCTAACATTGAAGTCTATGGGGTTTTTACTGTGAAAGCTGCCCCTTCATTTTATTTATTTTTTAATTACAGTTATTTTGTATTAGTTCCAGGTGTACAGCATAGTGTCTTGTTTGGTTTTAAGGCTAGTTTTTTCCTATTTTGTCCCAAGTCCTTATTGAATAGAGCTTGGTAGATACGTATGCAATTCTTGGCTATGGGCAGATTGGGTTAGAATCTTAGCTCCACCACTTACTGGCCTCAGTTTCGTCATATAGGATGGAGCTCATGACCGGGTGGCTGTGGGGACCAAGTAAGATGAGCTGAGTCAAGTTTTCAGCATTTAGCAAGACTGTGGCTAGATGCAGGGATACGAAACAAGATGCAGTGTAGCTCCTCTAGGCTGTGAAGTGGGGCAGGCATGCCAACATCTATAATAACAAAACTGTAATATGTTAATTAGAACGGACAGCCAAATGACCTTCCAGACGTCCTTCAGGATGATCTTCTGGATGAAACCAAAGATGTGAGAGCCGAGCCCCTTGCATGAATTTCATGCATTGGGTCTCTAGTATACCTTAATAAAGTGTGAAAAATGAAGCCATGTTCTTATGTTCAAGGCCTAGAGATGACCTGGAGGAGGGCCGTGCTGCACTCTCTCGAGTGTGGCTGAAGTCATGGAGAAGCTGTTATCTTATTACCTGGGTTTCCTGAATTGTGATTGGTAATCCAGGATTTACAGCTAAGAGAATATCATAGGAAAAGTCATGCATGGTGAAAACAGAATGAAGTGTTGGGAACTCAGACATGGTCTTGTTTCTGAGGGAAAGAGAAGATTCCATGTTTAAATGAATTTAGAAATTTTAGGATAAAATGTTTTTCTTTATTAGAAAACTTATAAGTGTCTTCAGTTCTACTCCCCATCCCCACCCCATAATAATAAATAAATTGTAAAAAAAAAAAAGCAACTCTTATGAAATGCTGATCTCATGTGCTGAAATGACTGTGGGTAGAGTATTTACTTACTTGAAAAGCAATGTTGCAATTAAACAGTAGAAATGGAAGACAGAAAGGGTCACCAAATTTGGGTGTCATTAAGCATACTAAATTGGCCCTATCCAATTAAGGTAGATGAGTAGTCCTGTGCTCCACTGCCTCAGGGAATGGATGTGGCAGGACACAGAACAGAAGTCACCAGCAAGTCTTCCTGGATTTTGTTTTCAAAAAGTCTAATCCTCAGAGAATTTAGAGGTGTTGTGGAAAAGGTTCAAGGCAGTGAGAAAGTGATTCACATTTGTAAAGAAAGTATCTTATCCAGACTAGGAGAACGTTGGGCCCTCACCCCAAGACTAGAGTGTTGGGAACTCAGACATGGTCGTGGATATCAGAGGGAAGGAAAGCCAGTGCTACTTCTTGTATGTAATGCAGCTGGGCGGCATGAAGACTCCAGCAAGTATGCCTGGCTGGCATTTCAATAGAGAAGAGGTATTAATTAACTAATGCTGCATAACAAATTGTCCCAAGCATAGTGACATAAAAGAGCAAACATTTAGCCAGATGTGCAAATATATGAGGAGGGCTCTGGCCAGAGAAAAAGGAACATCAGAGCAAATGCATACAGATTGAGTGAGATACAGTGGTTACTGTGCTTTGTACTTTAGAAGTCCAGTAAACATCTGTTTGAACAAATGGAAGGATAAATGATTGCAGGTTTATTGCATTGGTGGAAAAGCACAATACAAATATGCAATTTTGGGGGAAAAGTTTAAAAATAAGCAAAACATTTATTATATTACAGTTTTTATAGGTCAGAGATCTGGGTGTGAATTAGCAGATCCTTTTGCTCTGGGTCTCTGACAAGGCATCGGTCAAGGTGTTGATCAGAGTGGTGGTTATCTCAGGGCTTGACTGGGGGAGGATCAATTTCCAATATCACTCATGTGGTTTATTGGCAGGATTGAGTTCCTTGTATGCTGCTGGGCTGAAGGCTTCATTATTTGCTGGCTGTTGGCCAGAAGACACCCTCAATTCTTTGCCAGATGGGCTTTTCCAGAGGGCATTTTACAACATGGCACTGGCTTTATTAGAGTGCATGGAAAGAGCAAGAGTCAGAGAGAGAGAGCTAGCAAGACAGAGATCAATCTTTTATAACTGAATCTTAGAAGTAACAACCTATCATTTTTGCCATATTCTATTTGTTAGAACAAGTAACTAAGTTCTAAGTTCAGTCTACACATAAAGGAAGGGAATTACACAACAGCATGAATATCAGGAAGTAGGGTCTAGAAGGTGGAGATTGGGGGTAATGGCAGAAGCTGCCTACTACAAAGGACCACAACCATCCCTACAAGACTTCTGTATATATTCTATAAGCCTGGCTTAGAGGCAACAAAGAATAAAGTTAACTAAGAGTAGACAATGGCTACATCACTAGTAGTCAGTGTGGCTACTTGGCTTAGGCCAGAGTAGATTTATTGTCTATACTGACATTATGTCAGATTCTGGAATCATGGTTCAGGTACAGGTATAGGGAGTTATGGGGAAATTCCCCCAAATTGTTGGGTTAAATGGGAGGAATATTTATAATTTTAATAGATACTGGCAAATTGCTATTCAAAAGTGACATACCAGTTTTTATATACAGAATTCACAATCCTTCCTACGTCCTTTCTTTTTACTGGAAACTTGTCATGTAGCTGATGGCTGAGTATAGTGGAGTAGAAGTGATGAGAGTAAAATGTTCACATTCGTTCCAAGTCAATGAAAGATAAATCTAGACACTACTGAACAGGACAAGAGTAGTTCTGAGATTAGATTTAGTGAAGCTCAAGGAGGGAGAGCGACTTGTCAAACAGCAAATGAAAGTCAGCTTGAGAAATGTTGAAAAGAAAGAAATGAAATTGACTAGAAGAAAGACTTTGAGTTCAGTATGGAGAAAAATCAATTCAGAAGACCAAACTTTCCCAAACGTTAGCCAAAACTGACTTTAGGGTAATTAATTTATTAATTCATTAACTTATCCATTCATTTAATGTCTATTTGTTTCACTTCCCATATGGTAAATGTTGTGCATGACACTGAGAATATAACAATGGGCTAGACCAGGCATCTGAAAACTATGGCTAATGGGCCAAGACGAGCCCTTCACAGGATCTTGTAGATAAGTTTTATTAGAACATAGCCACACTCATTAATTTATGAACCATTATGACTCTTTACACAATGACAATAGAGTTGAGTAGTTGTGATAGGAATTATATGGCCCACAAAGTCCAGAGTATTTATTAATTGGTTTTATACAGAAAATGTTTTCAATGCTTATGCTAGGTAGCTGTGGTTCCTACTCTCATGGAGCTTACCATCTAGCAGAAAAGATGGACATTAATCAAATAGTTTCCTAAATGTATAATTACAAATTGTGAGTAGTGTCTAGAAAAGCACACATCATGGGATACTTCTGATAGGGTGGTCAGAGGATATTTCTTGAAAACATGGATTTTTAAAATATAGATTTTATTGATTTTAGAGAGGAGGGGAGAGGAAGGGAGAGATAGAAACATCAATGATGAGAGAGAATCATTGATCACTGAGAATTGAGTCCACAGCCCAGGCATGTGTCCTGACCTGGAATGGAATTGAACTGTGACCACCTGGTTCAACTACTGAGCCATGCCTCCTGGACAAACATAGATTTTTTAAAAAGAAACTTGATGGATGAGAAGGAGCCAACCTAGAAAGAACTGGGTAAGAGATTTCTAAACAGGGAAGAGAATGTGCCAAGAATCCATGTCAGCAAAAGCTCATGTCTCCAAGGAACAAAGAGGAGGCAAGTGTGGCTAGAACATGCAGAGTGAGGTGAGACTTGATTGGGACCAGATTGCCCACCCCCCAGGCCAGGGTCAGAAAATCATATTTTGTTAAAAATACACAAGATTTTTATGATCAGTCTGATGAATCTCAAAGACCACTGTCTTATTTAATTAGCTGAGAATGGAGAAATGTTTAAGTACCCAGATGTTCTCTCTTCTCTGCCTTGATGTAACAGTTCAGGATGTGTGTACAGAGAAGGGATAGTTACTTCATGGACTGGTGTGTCAGGTTAGCCACAGAGGTGAGAAATCCACAAAAGCTGCCAGAGACACAGAGCAATGCAGCCTGGCTCCAGTAGCAGATTTGACAAGTGTCACCCACTACTGGAGAAGTCCCATTGCTTGGGTCACACAAGAAAGGTCTGAGCCACAGAACTGTCCCAGGAAATATTCATCATAGGACTTTTGTGGTGAAGAAAGTGGCTGATGATTTTTAAGACTACTAAACCTGAAATTTGTATCACATACAAATGAGCTATGAGTCATAGGTAACTCATACTCTTCATGACAAACCTTCCTCCTCCAAATCCTGCTGTCATTCCATTGCAGTGGCTTCTCACAGGGGTTGAGGCTGTCCCCAATTTGACCTTACAGCTGTTGCTGAAATAGTTCAGGCTTGGAAAGAAACAGCTAAACAGAATAGCTCCATATCTCTCTTGACATTGAGCAAGGAATTAATTCACCTTTTCCAGATCTTACCTTGTCTTCATGTCTTTTGGATGTCTGAGAAGAAACATAGCAATTTAGTCCTGAGTTTAAAAAACTAATCAACACCTTCCCTCAGTAGGTATCTGTGTAATTGAATAGGCTTTATAAGGTGTCTCCTAGTTTTATTAAAAAGCTTTTTATTGAAGCCATATAAAATAACATCACTTTTTACTTTTTATTTTATCTTATTATATGTTTAATCCTCACAAGAGGATATGTTTTTATTGATTTTAGAGAGAGAGTAAGGGAGAGAGAGAGAACATTGATTGGTTGCTTCCTATATGTGCTCTGACCCAGGATCAAACCTGCAACTTTTTGGTGTTACCTGATGATGCTAAAACAAACTGAGCCACCCAGGCAGGGCCTGATGTCATCTTTTAAAAATATCTCTACTGGACAATGAGAAAACCAAGGACAAGGTGAATAATAATTAGTGAATAATACAGTCATTGTTGATGTCTTCAAGCTGTGTGATTATTAAAGTAAAGTAATATATGACCAAATGCAAACCCTATTCCCCCATGGGTTATCCTGTTTGACAATATATATGTTTGTGTGTATATATGTGTATATATATATATATATATATATATATATATATATTTGTTCAGAAATTTCTTAGTTATTTTATAATAAAGAATGGGGTAGCCAAAACCGGTTTGGCTCAGTGGATAGAGTGTCGGCTTGCTGATTGAAAGATCCCAGGTTCGATTCCGGTCAAGGGCATGTACCTTGGTTGCAGGCACATCTCCAGTGTGGGCGTGCAGGAAGCAGCTAATCGATGTTTCTCTCTCATCACTGTTTCTAACTCTATATCCTTTCTCTTCCTTTCTGTAAAAAATCAATAAAAAAAAGAATGGTGTAAATTAACAGTTAATATAATTAACAGCCTATAAGACAATTACCATTAAAGAAAGTAACAGCAAATGGCCAAACCATTAGTGGACATTTTTGCATTCACCTGAAATGAAAACCAGAGATATGGTTTATTCCTTGAAGGGATGAAAAGGAGGAGAAGGGGCATTTTGGGCCTAGAAGCTCAGAGAGGAAGGGCTGCAGGGCTGGGAATGTTGGAGGAAGCTGGAGATTGGAACTGGAGTGCTGGTAGGAGAAGGAAACAGAAACTCTCTTATCCCTCCTCCTCAATACCACCTATTAGTAGACTAGCTGGTGAGGGAGTTTGAACAAATAATAGCCTTTTGTTTGAATAAACCACGTTGTTTTATTAGGAGCCCCTTCAAGCTGGGCTAGCCTCTGTATCCTCTGGAGTAGATTCCATTAAGTTTTAATAGTTTCCTTTCTCTCTGGCATAAAACATTCCAGGTTCATCTTGTACATTTTATGCTCCAGACCTCAAATCAGCTATTTCTGCAACAATCCTGGGTTCTTTTTATCAAGGAATGGTAATTAGAGACAAAAATCTGGGCCCTGTGTGTGTTGAACTAAAACCATCATTTTCAGTAGATATATTTGGCTACCATCCATATTATCTACATTTATAATTATAATCTATTAGTAGCCCTACATACAAATTCGTGCGTCAGTAGCTCACTGCTGCGCTCCAGTAGCTGGCGTAATGACCATTTGCATATTACATCTTTATTTATATAGGATTTTCAGTTCAAGTTTTGATGGGGAGGGATATTTTGCTATCAGTCTTTTGTGGAAAGAGTTGATTCAAGGCTGTTTTACCCTGACCCTAGGATATGTTTTTATTGATTTTAGAGAGAGAGGAAGAGAGAGAGAGAAACATCAATGTGAAAGAGAAACATAAATTGGTTGCCTCCAGTACTCACTCCAACCAGGGATTGAATCCCGAACTTAAGTATGTGCCCTTATTGGGATCCAAACAGTCAACCTTTTATTTATTTTTTGGTGCAAGGGACAATGCTCCAACCAACTGAGCCACCTGGCCAGGGCCCAGATTATTTTAAATTTCTCTCATCATTGTACTTGTTTTCACTGATTTCATGTGTAGACTTCAAGCTTCTGGTTTTTAAACTCTAAGTTGACAATGTAAATTGTAAGTTACTATTTGCAAAAGGGTACATTAGGAGTGACACTAAAATCAATCAAACAGATAAAAAATAAGTTTCGGTATATTTGTGTTATCAGTTGCTCACTACTGTGGGAAATGGATGTAAGCTGAGGAAATAAAACATTAAGCAAATTGGTGGCAGGAATGTGAATTGTGAAAGAGCTGTGGATTTTCTATACAATTAAATGGGGAAACTGGCGCATATAGTAAAACCTCCTTAAAATCTAGCTGTGCAGAGAACCTCAGAAACACTTAGAGAAATCCTTGCTCAGGCTCAGAAATCCTTTGGATCACCACCGACCAGTGACATTATAATAATCTTTGCTCCCCCTGTAGACTCTACTCACTTTAATGCATTTTTAGATTATACCCTAGTAACGAAAAGCACATAATTATCCAATTGTTTGCCTGCACATAAAAGTTATATGCATTATAATTTTAAATGTGAAAAACTCCATAACATTGGTCAATCTGGAAAATGATATTCAGATAATTGTACTTTGGCATGCCTATGGAAAAAAAAAATCTTTTAAGAGCTCAAAGATTTGAAAACATGCTTCCAAAATCTGAGTAAAGTGAATGTTTCAGGAAGATGTACATATTTATCTGCGTTTTAAGAAGCGTCCCAAATCTTATAACTTAACTTGAAAACATATTGGAGGAATAAGGATTCTGAATAATTCTGCCTGCTACTATTCAGGTTCTAATCAGAAGGGAACATTCACAAGGAGCTAGATGGAGAAATAAAATATCAAATTATTACTAAGAACAAAGACCTGTCAAGTTTAAAGAATGGAGTTCCCTGGTAAAACCGGACTGGAAAACACAGCTCAGATTTGATGTCTTCTGTTACCTTCAATACCTAGGTCTTGAACTATCCACTGATAGCACTGGGTAGCAAAGCAGCTTTGGAATAATCTCACTCCTTCACAGAAGCGGGGGCAGAGAGGACCCTGGGGCCTGATCTTGGAGTGCTGACTGCTGGGAAGCAGAGAAGAAGCCTGTCTTTCTTACCTCAGAGCTCTATGGGGGCCATTGAACCAGTAGAATGGGTGGAGCCCCTGTCCTTGCTTGTGAGGCACCCCGAGTCCATCCATGGGAGGACTTAGTTATTTTCGCCCTGTAGGGAGGAGTGGGGGCAGGTTGCAGTTAGAGGTTGAAACTACCACTTTTGGGGTCTTCTCAAGGGGGTGATCATTTTGACAGACACTTCTTTGGAAATCTGAGGACAGGAGAATACATAATTTTCTTTGAGAAGTTGAGATAACAAATTAAAATGCCTTCAGGAATGGGAACTGTTATAAACAAATGAAGGGACCAGGTAGGAAGTGATGCACCTGGTGACACATACCCTGTCTAAATCCCTCAGGGCCAGCCCATCAGATCTAGCTATACATAGGATTAGTGTTGTTGGACCTTCTAATCTTTCAAGAGAAGCCAGAAATTTTATTTTTTGTAATAAAACTTTTTTCTAATTTAGAAATTTTGGCCAGTAATCAACTTGAAAAAATGCCATGAACCCTGGTCACATGGTTCAGTTGGTTGGGGCATCATCCTGTACACCAATAGGTTGGAGGTTCTATGGTTAGGGTATGTATGGGAGGCAACTGGTTGATGTTTTCTCTTTCATATTGATGCTTTTTTCTCTTTCTCCCCTTCTCTGTCTAAAATCAATAAAAATAAACATATCATTGGGTGAGGATAAAAGAATGCTATGAAGACCAAACAGAACATCTTTATGAGCTGGACTTGGCCAGGAGCCACCAGTTTGTGATGTCTGGTTTGTAGTAGCATCAGTTGAGATGCTTTACCTTTTCTTTTTCTTTATCCTAATTAGGCTGGTGAAATTTTGCCATACTGCCATGGATTAGAATAAGAAAAAGGATTCACCTGAATGTATTGTGTGTTAGTATTTCCTGGACTCCCTTCCACCTCTCTGTCCTCCCTCTGGCTCAAGATAGTCCTGGACTCCTTTTCTAGCTCTGCTACTTCCCTCTTCATTTTTACATCATGTGGTCCTGGCATCACAGCATCAACCCACTGACTCTGGCTGAAGCCTGCTGTCAGTCTGATCAGGAAGTGGAGGAACCAGGAGTTGCTGTCACAGGGAGCCCCATTTTCAGACCAGAGAGTCCAAACCTTCATCCTCTGTTGATATAAATGTCACTTGGTATTCTGCAAGGGCTGGAGCCAAGTGCATAGCACATCTCTGGACAGAGCCATCTTTAGCGTGTCAATGCCTCTGTGAAGCTGGTGATGGCCTTGAAATGCTAAGTGCAATTACAGGGTTTCCTGCTTAAGTCCATCTGACAGTTTGTATCCGACTCAGAGTACTTTCTGGGCAGATAAATGTCAGAGATCCATTCATCATTCAACAAACATTTATTGAATTCCCGCTATTAGGCAAGGATGTTAAGCAGTGAGCATGCAGCATTACCCAAGATGAATTTGGCCCTTGTCTTCGTGGAGCTTATATTTTAGTCAGGGAGTCAGGAGAACAAACACACAAATAAAAGATGGTTCAGCTGGTGGTGATGCCATAAAGAAACTACTAGTAAAACAAGATTATGTAGTAGTGACTGAGGTAGGGTCTTCCTTGACTGGTGTGGCTGAAGACCTCAGCCATGCCAATCAAAGGAGACCCTAGGGAGGTCAGTCACATTTTAGTTGATACCTGAATCACATATACTTTGTTTTTCCATATATAGTTACTAAGTGTCCATACTAGTATATTTCTACTTACTAGATCCTTAGTCCTAGAGTTAATGAAGAAATATGATTAAGGCCTAAAAGTGGCATATACCAAAGTATTAACAATGATTATTTTCTAAAGATGAGATTCATGAATTCATGTAATTTAAGAAGCCTTTATTGAGTGCCTAATATGACCTTATACTTAATTTTGGGAATGCAGTCATAAACAAAAAAGATTAAAATGTGAAGATTATTCTCAGGGAAACGATATGCTCTGAAAAGCACTACTTTACTAGTATAATGGTTGGTCAGGTCAACTTGAACTGGGACTGAATAATGAGAAGGATTCAGTCATGTGAGTGGGAATAAGGATTGGGAGGAGAATGTGCAAAGACCATGGGGCAAAAACGGGTTTGTTATATTTGGAGAACAGAAAAAAAAAATTATTAGAATGGAATAAAGAGGTCAAAAGATAAAACTGGAGAGATTTTGAAAATCTTAATTAGGCAAGCCCTGCACTCACAGCGAGGAGTTTGGATTTTTTTTGGGGAAGAGTAATGAGAAATTACTGAGGGTTTTAAGTTGGAGAGAGATATGAATTGACATACATTTTTAAAAAGCTCACTCTTGGTTGTTGGTTGGAAAATGGATTGTTAGGGACAGATTAGAAGCAGGGGGTCCTCTTGGGAAGTTGTGTTCATTCTGGTGGGAGACATTGGTAACTTGGACTAGGGAATCAGAACTGATGTTTATGGTCCTATAACTTGATCATTGTACAACTCCAGGGCATACTGTTCACTTATATAATACTAGAGGCCCAGAGCATGAAAATTCATGCACTGAAGGGGAGGGGGGATTTCCTCAGCCTGGCCTGTCCCCTCTCACAGTCTGGGAGCCTCAGGAATGGGAGATGATATGGCAATTAGGGGAAGGTGACACCCCCATCACACCTCTGCTGCTGCCACTGCTGACAGTGCAAGCCTTGGCCAGCCCTGGTTACCTGAGCCTTGGGTGGCCCTGAGCAGCTGGGTAGTTGCCATCTGAGGCTTGCCTGCACCTCAGGCGTTAGCTGGGAAGCTGCCATCCAAGGCTTGCCTATGCATCTGGCCAGCACTGGGCATCTGGGCAGCTGCCATCTGAGGCTTCCCTGTATCTTGGGCTGGCCCAAGGTGGCTAGGGAGCTGAAGGGACTGGGGAACTCTGGAGGCAGGCACACAGAGCAGCCAAATTCACCTGGGGGCAGGCCCAGCCATGCTGCATGTCTGCCACCCTGGCAGGGCTGAGGGGATTGGGCACCACCATCTTGTGGCTTTGGGCACTGCCATCTTTGAAGGCGTGACAGTCAATTAGCATATTCCCTCCTTATTGGCTGTGGGCGCCACCATCTTTGTAAAGGTGTGATGGTCAATTAGCATATTCCCTCTTTATTAGATAGGAAAACAATACTTCCTCCTGGAGGTAAGCAGTAGAGTGGCCTCAAGTCTGGGGCAGTAGTAGCAGAAGAGAGAGGTAGAGAGAAACAGTTGGATTAGGATGTACTTATAGCTAAGACTGGGTAAGGGGAAAGAGGGAGAGGACACTTAAGGATGACTCCTAGGTTTCTGATCAGGGAATTTGGAGCTATTTTCTTAAATGGGGAAAGAATAAATATGAAACAATTTGGAAGGAGAAAAAAGCAAGGGATTTAAAAAAAAATTAAGGATAAGATGTTGGGAAATAGCCAAGAAAGATAGCAGTAGATAATTGGATATACAAGTTTGGAGTTCAGAGTGGAAGTCTAGGCCAGATACAGAACTTCAGAATCATCAGGATTAAGGTGGTACTTAAAGCCATGGATATATATACATATAGAGAAAAGAGGAGGTCCTAAGCCTGTGACCTGAGGAATTTGATAAGTGGGAAAGAAGAAGAGGAAGAGCTGGCTAAGAAGCTGGCGGAGGAGCCCCATGAATTAGGAGGAAGTCAGAAGAGTGTAGCATCAGAGAAAGAATTTGGATGGTTTTTGTCCTAATGAGTTTTTTTAAATTAAAGTAATAAATACAAACACGTGCATTTTTTTGGTCATTTGTGATACAGTTGCATGTACATTAGATTTCTATGCATGGTGGGGGTGGAGCTAATTTTACTCTATAAGTTGCCCAGCTGCCCAGGTGAGCATTGGTAATATGTGATTGGTAAGATTGTGCATGGGGCCCAATATTCTAAGTTCACTCTCAAGTAAAATCAGCACAGGCAAGGTCTGCTTGTTGTAGGGCAATGGTCTCAATGGGGCAATTTTGTCCCCTGGCAATAGTTACTGTTACCGGTGCCCTGGTTTCTTGTGATCCCCCCAGGATATAAAACAAAAGAGATCACCAGAAACCAATACAGAGAAAGAAGGTTTATTTAGCTTGTGTACAAGGAAGGCAGCAACATAAAGGGAGAGAAAACAAGCTGCTACTTAAACATAGGCTGGGGAGAATTTTAAAGAAACTTAGGCAGAAATAGTGACATCCAAGTATATAGAAGTGGGGCTTTTGTCACTTGTATAGTGGAACAGCATGCTTTTTCTTGTGTCATATGTGATTACATGTTAAATATTCGTCCAGGGATGTGCTTGTTAATATTTAAAGGAAGGAAGGTCACTAGAAGGACAATCTTCCTTGTTAGCTTGCATACGTGAGCAAAGGGAAAGACCTTAAGCCTCCTGAAGTAAATCTTGTAAACAGTAGTGTCCTTTAGTCTAGTTTCTGATTGGCTGTTTGGACTCAGTAGTAGAAGAAATACTAGGGGCAGTTAAGCAAGTCTTGGCTTCCTGACAGCAGAGTCCAGGGAGTAGCCTGCCTATCTCAATACAGCGGAGTTGTGTTGGGGATGCTATTGGCATCTAATAGCTGGAAGCCAGGGACTCTGCTAACCATCCTGCAAGGCACAGGATAGCCCTACAACATCAGTTGTCCAGCACAAATGTCAATATTGTTGAGGTTGGGAAATTCTGTTATAGTAAGTACAGAGTTAAGTTACTTTTTTTAAAATTTAATAAATCTTTATTGTTCAGATTACTACAATTGTTCCTCTTTTTCCTCCCATAGTTTCCCTCCATCTAGCTCCCACTCCACCCTCTGCCCTTACCTCCCCTACCACATTGTCCTAATCCAGAGGTATACTATTTTTGTCCAGTTTCTCCCTGATCTCTCTTCACCCCATTCCCCCTGAGAATTGTCAGTCCACTCCCTTTCTATATCCCTAATTTTATTATATTCACCAGTTTATTCTGTTCATCAGATTCTTTATTCACTTGATTTTTAGATTCACTTGTTGATAGATATGTATTTGTTGTTCCTAATTTTTATCTTTACCTTTTTCTTCTTCTTTCTCTTCTTAAAGAGTACTTTTCAGCATTTCATACAATACTGGTTTGGCGTTGATGAACTCCTTTAGTATTTTCTTATCTGTGAAGCTCTTGATATGCCCTTCAATTCTGAAAGGTAGCTTTGCTGGGTAGAGTAATCTTGGTTGTAGGTTCTTGCTATTGATCATGTTGAATATTTCTTGCCACTCCCCTCTGGCCTGCATAGTTTCTGTTGAGAAATCAGCTGACAATCATATGGGTGCTCCCTTGTAGGTAATTAACTGTTTTTCTCTTGCTGCTTTTAATATTCTCTCTTTGTCTTTTGCTCTTGGCATTTTAATTATGTTGTTTCTTAGTATGGTCCTTTTTGTATTCCTTTTGTTTGTGGTTCTGTGTGCTTCCTGGACTTGTAAGTCTATTTCTTTCACCATGTGGGGGAAGTTTTCTGTCATTATTTTTTCAAATAGGTTTTTAGTATCTTGCTCTCTCTCTTCTTTTGGCACCCTCATAATTCTAATGTTGGTATGCTTGAAGTTGTCCCAGAGGGTCCATACACTACCTTCACATTTTTTTATTCTTTTTTCTTTTTCAGTGGAATGTTTTCTGCTTCTTTGTATTTCAAATCTTTGATTTGATTCTTGTGTTTCTCTAGTCTGCTGTTAGGTCTCTGTATAATATTTTTTATTTCAGTAAGTGTATGTTTAATTTTTAGTTAGTCCTTTTTCATCTCCTCTTGGGTCTCTAAATTTATTGGAAATTCTTGAAAAACCTTATAACTGTGGTTTTGAAATCTATATCCAGTCATTTGTTTTCCTCCATTTCATTCATTTGTGATCTGTTTCTTTGTCTCTGCATTTTCACTGCTTCCCTGAGTTGGTAGAATAACTTTGTGTGCTAGGTGTCCTATAGGGCCCAGTGGCTCCACCTCCCCAGTTACCTGAGGTGGACTCTCTTGGTGCACCCCTTTGTGGACTGTGTGTACATCTTTGTTGTAGTTAAGTGTTGATTGTTGTTGGTATCACTGGAGGGAATTGACTTCCAAGCCAATTGTTTGTGAGGATTAGCTGTGTCTATGCTGGGAGAATTTCTTTGCTGGAGTCAGATTTATGATACAAGGCTTGCAAAATTGCAAAAGTCTCTGTGTTCAGCTTGGATGGGGCGGAGTCTCAGGGCTGAGCAGACAGCCTTGGCTTTCTATCAGCCTTGCCCTATGCGGCCCCTGAGTGTCAGTGTCCCTCGGTAATTGCTACAGCCCTCTCTGTGCTCACTTGCGCTTGTGCAACTCCAGCCCTCTGCCTTTTGCGGCTCTCCTGAGTTTCCTTATGCTCCAGGAACCCATAGGAGTCTGGATCCCCAGGGTCTTGCCTGAAACTGGGGTTCAGTGTAGTCTTAAGTGGAGTTAAGTGCAGTTGGGAGTTTCTGTATCCCTCCTGCTAGGCGAAGCCAACCAGGCCATCCGCTGTCTGTCCTCTCCATGCAAGTGTCTCCATACCTCAACTTTTTGCAGCTACTTTGAGTCTCTGTCAGCCCCTCTCTTTCCTTCTAGTTGTAGAATTTCCACTCAGCCAGCTTTCCTGTGGTTCTGGATGATGTTCTTTCTGTCTTTTAGTTGTAGTTTTGAAATTGTTGTGTGAGGCAGTAGTTTAGGTGTTCATCTATGCCACCATCTTGGTTTCACTCTTAAGTTACTTGTTGAGATTTTATTGTTTGTTTTTAAAAAAAGTGGGAAAAGAGAAACTTGAAACCCAAAGGTTTAGCTGTCCCCATTTTCTGTGAGCATCTATGCCTAAACACAGGGGGTTTATTGAAAATATTTCTTGGGTAAAGTTTCACACATAGACATCTCCAGGCTTTCAGAGATGTAATTCATAGAATAATTTCTGTATGCATGGATATACTGTATTTTTTTTTCTGGAGAGGGATAGAGATAGAGTCTTTGCTTTTAAAGAGAATTATAAAGACAAAAGCACCAATGTTGCATTTTGTTTCAATTATTCAGTATTCCTAAAACTTATCCTCTCTCACTCTCTAATATGGCAGTTCTTCTCATCTATTCTTTTGGAAATTGATTGAATTTTTTTATTACTTATGTAAAAAAGGGCTTGGTGCCTGAAGGAAAATAAGGTAACGAAACTAATATTGGTGTCTCATATAGATTCAAGGGCAATGTGGCATTTCTCTATTGCCTAAGATTTCTCCCTAATCAGAAGTGTGCCTGTGGGTAGAAGGTGAAGGGCAGTTATATAAGAGAGAGAATTAGGTATAAGTCAGAATTTTAAATCCTTAAGAAACTTTAGAAATCACCAAATCTAACCCCTTTGCAACCAGATGCTTTAAACTTTAAGAAAATCACAAGTGGTCTCATACTGTCTTTCAACTTTGGTAGATTAACAAAGATTGCATGCAAATCTTAAATAGAATTTTCTGGGTTTGGAGAAGATCAGCTAACAGTATTTACAATGGAAGGAGGAGGAAGATGAAGACTGCGTGACATAAGAAAGGTTCTAGTGCAGATTATTAAAGATCACATCTAGATTCACCTAAGAATTAAGGTAAGGGCACACTGAAAATTTTTTGTTTTGTTCTCCAAGAGACTTAAACTTTAACAATGCCTAGACATAGTAGGCATCAGTAAATATCTATTGAGTGAATGACCCAAGGAAGTTGGTACAAAAACAACTTGATTGATTTTCGGGGGCATGGCCATTGAGGAAGAAGATAATACCTTTCCTTTTCTTTGCCTAATGAGATATTTCAGAGATGTAGTGGTTAAGAGGGACCGTAACAGAAAATATCAGATGGAGAGATTAACCAAAGAACTTATGTGCATATATGCATAACCCATGGACACAGACAATAGTGTGGTAAAGATCTGGTGGAGTGGTGCAGGGTGAAGGGGATCATGGAGGAAAAGAAGGAGACCTCTGTAATATTTTCAACATGAAAGATCAAGAAGAAAGAAAACATCAGATGATTTGTACTCAGCTTCATGAAACAGAACAACTAAAAAAAAGTGGTTTAAATAAGGAGGATATATATTTCCTTCATGTGATGAGAAGTTTGGCATTATTTAGAAAATCCAACCCTGGTGAAGAGATCCAGAAAAACTGTGAGGGACCTGGGCTTTTTGTCTTTGTTCTTCACCAAATATTCTTTGCAGATAACTTTGTAAAAATGGGCACAAGATGGTTTTTCTATGTCCAGGCATTGTGCTCTTCTTCTACTAGGAGGAAATGGAAGGGCAAGAATTGTGGAGTTTATTTCATTTTTGCTTGGATAATAATAGCTTTTGTAGAAGTCCTACCCAGTAGATGTCTACTTACATCTCATTGGCTAGACCTGGATCAACTGTTCATTTCTAACTGCAAGGGAGTCTGGGAAAGATATTTATCAGCCACTTTGGATAAAATATGGGTTCTGTTGGTAAAGAAGGGTTTTTGTCTGTAAAGAGGAGCATGGCACACATCCTAATTACCACAACTGAAGGGAACAATACCCTTGTTGTGTTACTGTCTTGCCTGGTCCTTTCTAGTGAATTTGCATCAATGGGGAAGTCTCATTCCAGTCTGTATGACTTAGCTTGAAAGCAGGATGCAGAGAAACATGGGGCTTCAGTAAAACATCATCTGCTGATCACCACCTGGGCACTTTGGTCTCTGCTGAAGGTCATATGGTGGAAGCCTGTAAGTTCTCAGGAATCTGGGAGACATTAATGCCAAGTAAGAAAAAAATCAATGGAGCTGTTCTTTTTGTCACTGTGAGCCCAGTACTTGCTGTAGACTTCACAGATGGCCACAGGAAAATAAACCTGAGCATCATGCTGAGCCCAATGGAGCAATTCCAGACATGACTGATTTTTTTTTACATTCTAGAATGTAGCTGACCAAGTGAGAGAAATGGTTCATATACACTAAGCATTCAGTAATGGATAACTGTGGTTATTATTGTTTTAATGGGTATTATTGACCAAGAAGGAACTCTGATGCATTGTAGGATGGAATTATATTAGGGGAACTTCCAAAGTTGGAAGACGGTATGAGACCAGTTGTGATTTTCTAGTGAATGAGATGTAAGTAGACATCTCATGTAAGTAGAAAGATATTTGTCAGCCAGAATATAAAATATACATGAATAGGCAGTTGACTAAAGTATAATTATAAATTTACATGTGTGTGAGAGCCTAGAAGGAAAGAACGGAAGTTGGAGATGATTTAGAATTCTTTTTCTAGGTGTGCAAGAAAACCATTAGGCCAAGTAGAGAAAAGAGTTGACAGGGGAGTCACATGATCAGATTTAAGTTTTAAAAATATCACTGTGCTGTGAATACACATTAGGGAGTAAGGATGGCAGCAGGGAGACAGAGGTTATGTCAGTAGTGCTGGTGAGAAATTATGTTGGATTGGATCACAGTGCTTGTAGTGAAAGTAGTGAGAAGCAGTTACAATGGTGATACATTTTGAAGGTAGAACAGACAGGAATAGCTGATGTATTTTATGTGAGATTTGAGGGAAAGAGAAGAAAAATGACTCTTGAAAAGCTGGAATGACAGGATTGCCATATAATGAAGAGGGGGGGCAACTGTAGGAGGAACAGGTTTGGGAGTAAGTGGTGATATCAATAGTTTTTGGCCATGTTAAATTTGAGATGCCTATTAGACACCCAAATAGAGACTGAGCTAGGTAATTAGAAATTTGAACCTGAAGTTCAGGATTGAAGTTAGGATTGAAGTTAAAAATGTGAGGATCACATTTTTAAAGACCTGATTGTGGACATGGGATTTAAAGCCTTGTTGCCCAATGGGCTTGTTATGAGAATAAGTATAGATAGAGTAAAGAAGAGATTCAAGGACTGGATCCCGGGATAGTGATAAGGAGAATCAATTGAGGAAGGGGCAAACCAGGTGTGGTTCCTAGGAATCAAAGTGGAGAAGAAATCTACAGGGAGATCATTCACTGGGTAAAATGATCCTGAGTCATGAGAACTGAGAGGTGATCTGGCACTGGCATGTGGAATCACTGAAGATGTTAACAAGAGCAGCTTCATTGGTGTGCAGGAGATGAGAGCCTGATGGAAGAGAGTTCCAGTGACTTCTCTGAGGTTCTCTGGGAAATTTCATGACAAGATTTGTTTTCTGTGTAAAGGAGTTTGAACTTCATGAAGGCAATAGCATTTTAGCCAGAGGAGTGACATGGCCAGATTTGCATTATAGATCCCCCTGTCTGAAGTATGGGAGCAGGGAGGTCAACTTGAAAACCACTGTTATGAGGGTGGCCAGAGCTCATCTAGTGGTAAGGAAATGGAGAGAATAACTTGATTTGAAAAAAATTAAGCAGATGGAACTCTTAAAACTTGAGGATGGGTTGGGGATGGGAGGTGGGAGAGAAGGAGATGTTCTTCCACTTGGCAGCTCTGTGACTTTGAGGAAGTCTCTTAATGTCTCTGTGCCTCAGTTTTGTCACTGTAAAATGAGACTATTAATAGTACCTACTTCATAAGGCTGACCTAGGATTAAATGAGATAGTATGTGTTGAATGTTTAGCACAGTGTCTGGCATAGAGTAGCTATGGAGAACCATGAACAGAACCTTCAAATATTTTAGATATCAAGCATCCTCTTCTTGGGGACTGATATCTCCTTCTTCAGCAATAAAAGCTGACCATTCCGTCTGAAGAAGGCAGCATTAATCATTTGTAAGAATCCATAGCTCACTAGTCTCTCATTTTTGCTAGGAAGAAGTCATGATTCTTATTTAATACTAGGTTCCATATAAATAATATAATATTGCCTAGCTGGCATGGCTCAGTGGTTGAACCAGGAGGTTAAGGCTCTTTTCTGGTCAAGGCACATGCCTGGGTTGCAGGCTTGATCTCCAGTGTGGGGCATGCAGCAGACAGCCGGTCAATGATTCTCTCTCATCACTGATATTTCTCTCTCTCTCTCCCTCTCACTTCCTCTATCTGAAATCAATAAAAATACTTTTTTTTTAAAGAAAGAAAGAATAATACAATATTATTTTATATCATTAGTGAGACTCAAAGATCAAGAATCACTTTAGCTGAAACCAGTTTGGCTCAGTGGATAGAGCGTCGGCCTGAGGACTGAAAGGTCTCGGGTACAATTCCGGTCAAGGGCACATACCTTGGTTGCGGGCACATCCCCATTGGGGGTTGTGCAGGAGGCTGCTGATCGATGTCTCTCTCTCATCGATGTTTCTGACTCTCTATCTCTCTCCTTTCCTCTCTGTGAAAAATCAATAAAATATATTTAAAAAAAAAGAATCACTTTAGCTGAAAGGATTCACTCAAAAGAGGCAGATATGATTGACTGTCTCTGTGATTGGCATGCAGTGACAGTTAGCTTTAATGGGACAAAAATTGTGCATGCAGGTTGATTTACATATATCATACCTTCAATTTGCCCACACAAATTGGGCACTTAGGTACACAATTACCCAATTAGTGGGAGTCATTTCCTAATTGCAAGGGCAAACGTGATAATTGAGCCTTCAAATGACTAAACATTCACAATTTGCCTTCTTAGGAAAGGTTGCACTTTTGGTTTATTGATGGAATTAAAACCCTCTGTTAGGGTTCCTTTTCGAACTGGATCGTGGTGTCATTTCACCACAGGCTGAGCATGGTGGTTAAGAAGATTAAGGTGGTATTAGATATAGCATTTTCACATGGATATGGCGATATTTTACTAGACATCATGTTGGAATTCCTTGTTCTAGGACTGTGGTCAGCAAACCACAGCTTGCGAGCCACTTGGGGCTCTTTGGCCCCTTGAGTGTGGCTTTTCACAAAATATCACTTAGCCTAGGTGAGTCCATTTTGAAGAAGTGGCATTAGAAGTTTAAGTTGGCTCTCAAAAGAAATTTCAATCGTTGTACTGTTGATATTTGGCTCTGTTGACTAATGAGTTTGCCCACCACTATTCTAGGATGTACCCACTGGGCCATCAGGAACTTTTTCTGTAGATTCTGAAGTCTCTGCCTATTTTGGAGTCACCTGTGCCATGGTGGAATAATAACAGATCCCTCCTGGCTGTGCTTCTTTATCAAGTGGGATGCTCTTGCCTCAAAGGTAGTAGTGTTTTCTTTTTTTTTAAATTAAACCTTTATTTTTCAGATTATTACATTTGTTTCTCTTTTTTTCCCTCCATAGCACCCCTCCACCCAGCTCCCGCCCTTCCCTCTGCCCTTACCTCCCTCCCATTGACCTCATCCATAGGTGTATGATTTTTGTCCAGTCTCTCCCTGTACACCCCTCGACCCTTCCCCCCTGAGAATTATCAGTCCATTCCCTTTCTGTGCTCCTGATTCTATTATATTCACCAGTTTATTCTGTTGATCACATTTTTAATTTTCTTAATTTTTAGATTCACTTGTTGATATATATGTATTTGTTGTTCATAATTTTTTGTCTTTTACCATTTTCTTCTTCCTCTTCTAAAAGAGTACCTTTCAGCATTTCATATAATACTGGTTTGGAGTTGATGAACTCCTTTAGCTTTTTCTTATCTATGAAGCTCTTTATCTGCCCTTCAATTCTGAATGATAGCTTTGCTGGATAGAGTATTCTTGGTTGTAGGTTCTTGCTATTCATCACGTTGAATATTTCTTGCCACTCCCTTCTGGCCTGCATCGTTTCTGTTGAGAAATCAGCTGACAATCATAGGGAGCTCCCTTGTAGGTAATGAACTGCTTTTATCTTGCTGCTTTTTATATTCTCTCTTTGTCTTTTGCTCTTGGTATTTTAATTATGATGTGTCTTGGTGTGGTCCTCTTTGGATTCCTTTTATATGGGGTTCTGTGTACTTCCTGGACTTGTAAGTCTATTTTTTTTTTACCAGATGTGGGAAGTTTTCAGTCATTATTTCCTTAAATAGGTTTTCAGTATCTTGCTCTCTCTCTTCTTCTGGCACCCCCACAATTCTGATGTTGGTACACTTGAAGCTGTCCCAGAGGCTCCTTACATTATCTTCACATTTTTGAATTCTTTTCTCTTCTTGCTTTTCCAATTGAGTGTTTTCTGCTTCTTTATATTTCAATTTTTTTTACTTGATTCTTGCCTTTCTCTAGTCTGCTGTTAGGACTCTGTATAATAGTTTCTATTTCAGTCAGTGTATGTTTAATTTCTAGTTGGTCCTTTTTCTTCTCTAGTTGGTCCTTTTCCATCTCTGGTTGTATCTTTTGCATCTCTAGTTGGTCCTTTTTCATCTCCTCTTGGCTCTTGCTAACTTTATCCAACTTTTCTAGCATATTCTTGAAAAACCTTATAAATGTGTTTTTGAACTCTATATCCAGTCATTTGTTTTCCTCCATTTCTTTTGTTTGTCTCGGCATTTTCACTATGCCAGGAGAACTTCTGTGTTGGATTCAGCCTTATGATACCAGACATGCAAAACTGCAGAAGCCTCTCTGTTGAGCTTGGGATGGGTGGAGTCTCAGGACTCAAGGGACCGCCTTACCTTCCAGTTGGCCCTGCCCTGCACAGCCCCTGAGTCTCACGTGACTGGGTAATGGCTGGAGCAGTCCTTGTGCGCGCGCCCGCAGTGCCTCTAGACAGCTGCCTTTCCGGCTACCCTGCGCTCCAGGACCACAGTTTAGGTTCCCAGGGTTTCACCTGAAACTGGGGCTTAGTGGAGTCAGAAGTGGCACAGTTGGGAGGGTCTGTCTCCCGCCCACTAGCGAAAGCCAGCAGCACAATCAGCAATCTGTCCTCTGCGCAGTGCCGTGCGTGGCATCAGACCTCTGATCTTTTGCAACTCCCCTAAATTTCTGTGCACATCTCCCTTTTCACAGTCCAAACTCCCCCTGTATAAGTTTTGGCTGGATCTGGGGTTTAGTGTCATAAGATAAGGAGTTTAATGCCTTTGAGATTCTTCGTTTCCCTCCTGCCAGAGAAACAAGCCAGGTACTCCTGCTCCTGCTCTCTGCACGCATGCATCTCTGTACCTCAGCTTTCTGCAGCTCCTCTGGGTCTCCATGAGCCCTTCTCTTTCCCTCTAGTTGTAGAACTCCCACTCAGCCAGCTTTCCTGTGGTTCTGGATGATGTCCGTTCTGTCTTTTAGTTGTAGTTTTGAAATTGTTGTGTGAGGCAGTAGTGTAGGTGTTTACCTATGCCACCATCTTGGATTCTCCAGTAGTGTTTTCTTTATGCACCTGGCATGCCCTTGTATATCATGCCACTGTTTCTGGCATTCAGGTAGACTTAAGTTCAGATAGAGAGATTTCTATTTCTGTTCAGCATAATAACAGGAGCTCCTTCATGGGACCAGGATATTATATTGCACTTGGAAGTTTGAATCTGGCCCAAGTCTTAGTTTGTTTGGAAGCCACTAGAGCAGTGATTCTCAACCTATCTAATGTTGCAACCCTTTAATGCAGTTCCTCATGTTGGGTGACCCCCAACCATAAAATTATTTTCATTGCTACTTCATAACTGTAATTTTGTTACTGTTAATGAATTGTAATGTAAATATCTTTGTATTCCAATGGTCTTAGGCTCCACATCAGAGGTTGACACCATCAGAAAACACAGATATTTACATTACAATTCATAACAGTAGCAAAATTACAATTATGAAGTAGTAACGAAAATAATTTTATGGTTGAGGATTACCACAACATGAGGAACTGTATTAAAGGGTCACGGCATTAGAAAGGTTGAGAACCACTGTACTAGAGATTCTTGTGAAGTTGCTTGATGAAATAATTAATTCCCCTTCCCTTCTCTTCCTCCCCTCCTCCCTCCCTCCCTTCTTCCTTTCCTCCCTCTCTCCCTCCCTCCTTCCTTCTCTTCTTTCCTCTTCTCTGTTAGTAAAATAAACCTGACAAAATTGAGCACAACACTCAATAGATACTACACAAAGGAAAGATATACACATGGCCAACAAACATAAGAAAATATTCTGTTTAATCATTATGTAAATACAAATCAAAACCATGATGAGATACCACTATACCCTCTAGAATGATCAACAACCCCAAATATTGGTGAGAATGTGAATCAACTGGAATTCTATTACATTGCTGGTATGGATGTAATAAGGTACATCCACTTTAACAAATGGTTGGCTTTGGCAACTTCTTAAAAAGTTAACTACAGGCAATCTTCAAGTTATGCTTGGTTAGGCACAATGTAACTTGATTTTCGCCCTAAGTTGGAATCCACCTACATAAGCACCTACATCACTCACATGGAGCACACACACAGCAATAATGAAGTGCAACAGTAAAAAAAAAATTAAAATAAAGCTAACAATTCCTGACCTTTACTTGTGGTAAATAAATAATAAAAAACACAAAGCACATATGTACATACGTCAAAATGACAGAACTTTTTTTTAAAAATATATTTTTATTGATTTTTTACAGGGAGGAAGGGAGAGGGATAGAAAGTTAGAAACATCGATGAGAGAGAGACATCAATCAGCTGCCTTCTGCACACCCCCCACTGGAGATGTGCCTGCAACCAAGGTACATACATGCCCTTCACTGGAATCGAACCTGGGACCTTTCAGTCCGCATGCTGATGCTCTATCCATTGAGCCAAACTGGTTTTGGCGGAACTTTTTTTTTTTTAATAAGTAAATGGGAGATGGTGCCGTAACCATGAAATGACATAAGTCGAGTCCAACGTAACCCGAGGAATTAGTGCATATACCTAACCTAGTGGTCGTCAAACCGCGGCTCACAAGCCACGTGTAGCTCTTTGGCCCCTTGAGTGTGGCTATCACGGCCTGGGCGAGTCTATTTTGAAAAAGTGGTGTCAAAAGAAGTTTAAAAAATTGGGCTCTCAAAAGAAATTTCAATTGTTGTACTGTTGATATTTGGCTCTGTTGACTAATGAGTTTGCCGACCACTGACCTAACCGATAATCTGGCACAAATTGCGTACTTAGATACACAATTACCTAATTAGTGGGAGTCATTTCCTAATTGCAAGGGCAAACGTGATAATTGAGCTTTCAAATGGCTAAACACTCACAATTTGCCTTAGGAAAGGTTGCACTTTTGAATTTATTGGTGGAATTAAAATCTTCTGACAGTTAAGTTTGAAAAAAGCTTTAGATTTTACCTAAGAAAAATGAAAACATATGTTAACAAAAAGGCATGTACAGAAATATTCATAGAAGCTTTCTTAATAATAGACCCAAACTGAAAACAACTCAGATGTCCATTAACAGGTGAATAGATACCAGAAAAGGTATATTTATCTAATGGAACTCAGCAACAAAGACTGATCCACACACAATAGAAAAATACTGAATGATTCTATGTCTATGAAATTTTAAAACAGGGACAAAGAGCCACATGTGAAAAATTGCTTCTAAGTACAGGGATGGGATTGAAAGTGAGGGTGCACCAGAGAACTTCGTGGGGTGATAGTGAAAATTCTGTATCTAGCTGGAGTTACAGATTACATGGGTATATGCATTTGGTAAAACTGATAAAGACCTTCGCATTTCATTGTATGAAAATTATACCCCAAGAAAAAAAATACTCAACATAGTTTTATTGATCCTAAAAATGATAAATATGAATTGTTGAGAAATCAAACAATATCAATACTAGATTTAAAAATATGTCTGCACATAGTCATACACAAGGAGAGATCTTGACTCAGACAGATTTTGGTTCAAATTTCCACTAATTGTACACTGTGTGTCCTTGGGTATTGAATTTAAGTTTTTAGAATATCAGTTTCTTTGATATAAAGTGA